>JAMZAV010001367.1:0-170486 GCA_024449915.1 Sweltsa coloradensis
AGCGAACAAATGCGGAGGCCGAGAGCACGGCGACTGTGACAGCCTTTACACTAGGCGAGACTGAACAATTATAACAGAACAGTTTTGAGATGAGAATTAAGCAACGAAAACCAAATCAACACTGGTTGAAGATCCGGCCCGGAGGACCAAAATATGTTGGGGCGCAAAGGGCGAGGATGTACACGCGACCTAGAGTTCTGACTTAGAAAGTTCTAGAACTGCCCTAGGTAATGAGGGGAAGGAGTGGACTGTATATGGAAATATGTTATATAGGTTAGATATAACACGAGGGATAGTGCCGTAAGCAGAGCTATTATCACATACCTGGTTGGACGTGTTGTTGGTGGACGTACTGACGACGTGTAGACGGGAACACAAGGCAGACGACGTGGTGCGGCGGAGGGCGTGTAGAGCGGCACTAAATGTTAGAACTGACACCAAAACTTGCGAGAGAGTTTGCTATTATATTATACAAAAACACACGTGAGTTTACCCTCAGAGAGAAGGGTGGGCGCGTTGGGAGAATGCACACGAAACTAGAGGTAACGTGGCGAGGAGGTTACACGCACACACACTTGATGTAATGCGCGTGGAGGTTACTGCACTTGCACACTGCACACAGTTCTGCACGTGGCGTCGATCATACAGTAGTTAACCGGCTCAAAGTACGACGTCAGCGTTTTGCAATAATAGATGCGTACTGGCACCTGTGGAGGGATAGGTGAACTATGTAAAAAGGAAGTAATTGGCATTCAAAGAGGAGTGCGCGTAAACACTGTCTGACACTGCGGGAACAGGCACCTGTTCAAGTCGTACATAACGTTTTTCTAGCACTGACATGAAAGAGCTTGTATAATTTGGAATTAGCAAGAATCACAGTACGACTACTTAAAAGTTAATCTTATTGTTGCATATTGTTCTTTAGGTGAGTAACTTAGGATACTCTTTTGACAGTGACCAAACATTCATTTGGAAAAAATCAATATAAGTCGCTTGGCAACAAAATCATCGTACAGTAGCTTGCCATCTCTATTATATCTAAAATATTATTTAAAGAAGTTATGTTAATAGTAAGTTGCTTCTCAACTAAAAATGGATTGTCTTCCAGGTGATCGAGGATGCCTGCCTTACCTTTATCTACATGGTTGAACATACGAACAGATATCTTTCCAGAGAGATGATATGTTCTAGCAAAGTTGATGCTTTATCACACTCGTTCTTGGAATCAAACTCGTCTACTAAGGGTCTTAATTCTCACATCGTGGTCGTCCTCGTCTTTGTCATCGTACGTGGTCATTATCGTCGTTGATGGGGAGGTCGTCAATAGAATGAAGAGAAGCGAGGTCCCCGACGACCACTGATAGAGCGATAGAGCAAATAGTAACAAGGAGTGATACTCCCATACCTATAGGCCTACCAGCAGATGTCTGCGATATGGAACTTTAATCTTTACTCGCCCTTTACGAACAGAGCCATGCTCTGTGCCAACTCTTTCCCAGGCTTAGATGAGGGACGTCAAATTGGATACCCCATGTTATGTTTATATAATATCCCAGAAAACTCAACCGGCTTCCACCGTTAAAAGAGCTTACAAAAATCGCGGTCTAAAAAACTGTTCCTGTAGGAACTGTTTTTTGTATATCACGGGTGTAGTACATTTTGGGTTTTTTGTTACCCAAAAATTACTTTGCCTATAACAAAATTAGAAAATATATAGAGGGAAAATAGAAGGAAAGGACCAAATTGACTACATCTGAGCCCGCTGGTATTTTGGAGAAGCGCGCGTATGCAGTTGGAAAGCAATTTTCTTACGCTTTGCTACATACACATAGCTCTAAATCCTAAACTATTTACGCTCCCGTTAAGACATTTATGTTCTTGTACGTAGAAATACACACATTGTCATAAGCTATTAACATAAAGTCCATTACAAGTTTTTGATTCAAATTAATTACAATACTAAAAACACGTGGTCTCTGACAGTAAAGCCTACATTTTACCCCCCCCAATTTTTTTACCACTTTTGTTTTTAAATGTTTTTAAAATAAATTTTTCTTCAAGTCAAAACTTATTTTATTATTTTCCCTTTGTTCGTTCGTGCGCTACAATGTTTTTTTCTAAAAAGCACATAGGAGGCCATTTTATCCAAGATGGCGTCGGAAAAAATTGAAGAACACCTAGATTAATTTAAGTACGATGATACCAATCGTTTAAAACCAAAAAATCAATTCGGCACGCAAATCGAGCCAAGGCCCTTTTTTGTACATATCAGCCATACTAAAGGGGGCAAGGTCCCGACGACGATTGCCAGAGTTCGCCTCTAGTTTCTGGGAGTAATATACTCCGCTCTTAAATTAGCTGATGTTTGCGAGGTGGACTTTTTCTCTTGTGTCGCCTTCTACGATTTGCAGAACTATGCTCCGGGCCAATTCTACTCCGGACTTAGACGGGTTTCTTGAACCATAATCTAATATTCTTCAATTTTGCTTCCTCACAAATTTTTCTTCGTTTTGTGGTTCATAATAATGACAACTCTCGCAAGCTTATCCCTCGTACAAAACACAATATTAAAAAATGTCCGCATTTTTGCTACGAAATTGTGCAAAAAAAAATACATTAAATTGATGGTAATCAGTTAGTATATATGGATTAAGAACGCCTCAACCGGTTAGGTAATATTGTGCCGCCTGTGATATTGTCAGATAATGAAATACAGTATGGTGTGTGATGATAATATTGTGTTGTATTCTAAGTTTTTCAAAGAAAGGAAATGGTAGAGATGATATTATAGCAAGAGCAGAATTATATTGAATAACATTAATAAGATAATACAATAATTTAAATACGTAGTTCGCGGCTCTAATCTTGATGCCCGGATTGCCGGCTCATGGTGGCAAAAAAAGATATCCAGAAATATTTTAAATTAAGTATATTGGGATTATGGGCTTGTCAACCGTTGGGTCATTATGAGCTATGAACGGAATATGTAAAGGAAAGTCTTATGCTTTTTAGAACCGGTCACTGGCAGAGGGAGGATTTAATGTTTTGTTACAATCATTTAAATTAACGGTGTTATGGGTGTTCTGACACTACGACCGTCATCGTCTGTGTTGGCATGGTCGTCATCGTTGCAGATGTCGTAAAGGGGAAGCAGGATTAATTCCCGACGATGACTGCCAGAGCTTGCCTCTAGTTTCGAGGAGTTAACATTCTCCCGTACATACTAGCTGTTGTTTGCTAGTTGTTCTTTATCTCTTCCCTCTCCTCGCCTTTTGAGAGAAGAAGATAGCGTCAAACTGGTAACACTAACCTACGACGACGTTAGAAACTAGGGCGCTTCAACCGGTTAGGTAAGATTGCGCCCCCTGTGATATTAAAAGTTATTGAAATGAGTTAAATGATTACGTCGTTTTCTAAGTTTTATTTTGAATAAAAAATTAAATGTGTTTGATGTTTGATGTTTTCCTATTTTGAAAATCAGTTTTTTTAACTGAATATGATAGACATTAAATCAATTTAAAAATGTGAATTAAATTTTGTTTCATTAATTCATTTGAATGAGGAATTAGAAAGTTGTGGTCGTTATAATACGATAGAAGATCTAATCAACTTGCGTGCGCAAGTCCTAATATTATGTACAACCTGCTAACATTGATTGATCGACTGATTATCGTCTTTATTTGGCGGGATTCAACCACTAACAGGATACAGAGTAACAATAATAATACAAAGTAAGATACTAATGGTATAAAATATTATTTAAAAGATTGGAATTGAAAACATGCATATTTACGACTTAAAATGATATAGGCCTACACTATAGTAACACATCAAATTAATTTAAGATAAAGTTAACAAAAAGCTTCATACAACGAAAGTAATGAATATGATGAACGGTTAACGGTACATCACGTGTGTCACTTCTGTGAACATCATTTTCCCTTGTTAGGAGAAATCCGTGAGTAAGATGAACGTTGACAAATCGAAAGTCAAAATGGAGGGTCCTTCTGGTTTTTCTGTTTTATTTTGAGAAAAATAGACTGTATAACTAGTTCGACTCCTGCTATGAACAACGCTACCTGCTATGTACGACTAGTTCGACTCCTGCTATGTACAACGCTACCTGCTATGTACAACTAGTTCGACTCCTGCTATGTAAAACGCTACCCGCTATGTACAACTAGTTCGACTCCTGCTATGTACAACGCTACCTGCTATGTACAACTAGTTCGACTCCTGCTATGTACAACGCTACCTGCTATGTACAACTAGTTCGACTCCCGCTATGTAAAAACGCTACCTGCTATGTACAACTAGTTCGACGCCTGCTTTGTACACGCTACCTGCTATGTACAACTAGTTTGACTCCTGCTATGTACAACGCTACCTGCTATGTACAACTAGTTTGACTCCTGCTATGTACAACGCTACTGCCGCCTTCCTCACAGAGAACCCGAGTGGATCGTGTTTTCAAACATTTAAAAATACTTTTTTAAGATAATATATCGCACACTTCTTGACCGACTCAGACTTTATGTTTCGGTATACTCTTTGTTAATCATTTCACAATAATATTATTATAACAATATTAATTTGACTTTGTTTAAAAACCCCAAATATTTTACAAAGCGGAAACATACGAATATATTGCTCAATCTTCCACCTAACCTATTCCTTTACTTATGTTTTAAAATATTTATATGATGGTTTCTGTGTTTAGTTTAGTTAATTTGGTTTAAATGCGCTTCAAACGCTATGTCACAATGTGCCACTCTAACCTAGGGTATGTAAGGAGGAAACTCCCATGCCAGTTAGAACCAGCCGCATGTTGAGGGTGGGAAAGAGGGGTTGTTAGTTCCTCACTTCGCCAGCAAGAGCTCGCCTCTAGTTTTGGGGATGATTGAAATACAACCCTACTAACCAGCAAATGTCAGCGAGATGGACTTTTCCTCGCCTTCTATAGGTTAAGCAGAACCAGGTTCTGGGTCAAACTTACCATCATACGGGTGACAAACATAATTATATTTTTGTCAAAGTAAATTTAACACACACATAACAAAAACTTGTAGAAATACAGCCAAACCTTACACACTCAAAAGGAATGAGACCTAAAAAAAGGGACAAGCTCATCTACCCTTCCACATAAACGTACAGTGTCCCATAATAATCCTGTCAAATAAGATCGTATATTGACGCTTGGAGGAAAAAATTGCGATGTCGCTGAATTTTTGCAGAGACCTTCCTTATGTAATACTTAACAACATACTAAAACTCCCCTACAATCGGACTGGAGCTTCGGCCGCCATATTGGAAAATGGCGGCCAAAAGGTGTTTGTTATCGAATATCTCCAAATTGGTTTGAGATAGACAAAATATCTCAATGGTAAAAATAATCCCCATTAAATTCCCTACAAAACAGATGTCTTCTATAGTTTTGGTAGGGGCAACGGTTACGTCACAAATTCGTGGTTTAAATGTTGCTCATTGGAGTACCAGCTTATTAACAAATTTTCACGCCCAGCATCAAACAATGTCCAGTAAATCCGTAAAAAATCGATTTAAATACAAAAGGACTTTTGTACGGGGTTCATGAAAGCTTCCATTAGTATTTAAAAAAATCAGGTCTGCGAAATAGAATTTTGCATTTACCCGGAATTTGGGTTTTTCCATTTTTGGAATTTCCTAAAAAATGCCCTTTTTGACTGTCCATTATTAAGCACTAAATAGCATTGGAGGAAAAATTCTTTCTACGCACATTGAAATGACTCAAATAATGATCCGATTACAACCAAAGTTTAAATCCAATATGGCTGCTAATTCCTAATATCCACAACATCAAAGTGAATTATGTAACAAAAAGAGTGTAAAAACAGCACGAAAACAGTATTCATATTGTGAATATTAGGAATTAGCAGCCATATTGGATTTAAACTTTGGTTGTAATCGGATCATTATTTAAGTCATTTCAATGTGCGTAGAAAGAATTTTTCCTCCAATGCTATTTAGTGCTTAATAATGGACAGTAAAATATGGCATTTTTTAGGAAATGCCAACAATGGAAAAACCCAAATTCCGGGTAAATGCAAAATCCGATTTCGCAGAACTGATTTTTTAAAATACTAATGGAAGCTTTCATGAACCCCGTACAAAAGTTCTTTTGTATTTAAATCGATTTCTTAAGGATTTACCGGGCATTATTTGATGCTGGGCGTGAAAATTTGGAAATAAGCTGGTACTCCAATAAGCAACATATAAACCACGATTTTGTGACGTAACCGTTGCCCCTACCAAAATTATAGAAGACCCCTGTTTTGTAGGGAAATAAATGGGGAATATTTCTGCCATTGAGATATTTTGTCTTTCTCAAACAAATTTGGAGATATTCGATAACAAACACTTTTTGGCCGCCATTTTCCAATATGGCGGCCGAAGCTCCAGTCTGATTGTAGGGGAGTTTTAGTATGTTGATAAGTATCATATAAGGAAGGTCTCTGCAAAAATTCAGCGACATCGCAATTTTTTCCTCCAAAAATTCTTATTTGACAGGATTATAACAGCATCCTCGAAAAGCTTGGCAAAATAGAATTTGCGATTATTAATTTAACGTAATAGTTTATCCAATTTTTTTTTCTAATTAATTTAAATGTAATAACATGCAAATTCTTTTTTGCCAAGCTTTTCGAGGATGCTGTTATGGGACACTGTACGTTTATGTGGAAGGGTAGATGAGCTTGGCCTTTTTTTTAGATCTCATTCCTTTTGAGTGTGTAAGGTTTGGCTGTATTTCTACAAGTTTTTGTTATGTGTGTGATCTCATTACTTTTTCAAGTTCCATTACAAAATTATTTGTTAAAATATAATATTTTTATCAAAGTTGATTTAAATTCTATGGTATTAGCAGTAACAATATAGGATGTAAAATATCTAGACCCGGATTCATGTACATCCTGGGTATAGGTGGTATAACCATGGTATAACGACGGTATAAGGACTGGACCCCAATTCTTGAGTTTGTGGGAGATGAGTTGAAAAACGCAATTTGAAAACGAAGTCGTTTTCCTTTTCGAAGGAATTGGTATTCTTGAACGGTATCGTGGAAAACGTCATGGGTTGTGAGTTGAAAGCATTGATATTAAACCCCTATAGTAGGCTAGATTAGCAGTCTCTTATACCTCCGCACAGGCGCGAGCGTAGCAAATTGAAGACTCAACCGGCTCATTTCAAGATGGCGATTTGGTGTTTTAATTTATGCTTTTTTAATGCAATAAAGTATTTTACTGGATTGTTTGATATGGTTTTAGCTTGTGCAGCATGGTATTAAACAAAAGAAACAATACGAAGTGATTGCATAAGGGAATTTAGTAGTCATTTGGTGTTAAAGGCTAGTATGCTTACCTGTCAACCTGGCGGCAATCTTGAGAACTATTTGGCCACAAATCGCTCCCATTTGATTAACATGTAAACTGTCATTTTAAGATGGCTTCTAATTGTACCGGAAGTGGACCACCGACTGCTGGTCTAGCCAATTATATAGGATGTCTATGGTTGAAAGAGTATCACGAAATCCAAACACTTTAAAAAGATTTGCGTATAGCAAAGAGCTCGAAAAAGTTCTATATTTATTCTAGATGGCAGTGCCTTCATAAACGCGGGCCAATCGAAAGACGAGTTGTATGAAATGATTTGATTGTTGCAATTATGTAAACAAACAGATGAGCAAGTTCATATCAGAACAATGTTGTGCTGGCATAGGGTTGGCTAGGCTTGTCAAACATGTAATGTAAGTATGAATTTTACTAGTCCTATAGCCAAATGGAACTTTAGACCTACACTTTTGCATTATAAATAATTTTCCACATCTGGGCCTAGGCCAGGGACGGTTTCTGATTTGTTTTATGAGAGTATAATGACAACTTTTCTCGTTTCACACATAGAAGCAAAATTTAAAATGTCCGCCATTTGTTAACGTATCGCACTTTCCCGCCTAACTCTGCTTATACCGTCAACAAGTGTCAAGTAACTATGGTTACTTGTTGATTGTATGCCTAGTGTTTAAGGCTTATTTTAAAACCCTTATTTGGAAGCCTTCCAACAAACTTTTTCAACTTTTTTTTTCAAAAGAGACTATATTTCTATAACCTTAATGTCCATGTAAAATATGAACATTGTAGTCCCACCCGTCTGGTCAGAATCGCGGGCCGACGTATTAGATGTTAGCAGTAGCAGTAGCAGTAGCAGTAGCAGTAGCAGTAGCTAACATCCTTAAAGTGATTTTGAGCATGTTTCAAGCCATTTTTTCACCAAGAAGGAATAATCGTACCCAATAAAATTTGGCATGTGTTGTCAGGTACCTAAATCCCCTCGATGTGATAGTTTTCAAGTTCACATCACGTTACATGACGGCTGGGTAACACCTCGAAATCACCCCAACTCTGCTTGTAATCCTGTCAAATAAGATCGTATATTGACGTTTGGAGGAAAAAATTGCGATGTCGCTGAATTTTTGCAGAGACTTTCCTTATATAATACTTATCAACATACTAAAACTCCCCTACAATCGGACTGGAGCTTCGGCCGCCATATTGGAAAATGGCAGCCAAAAGGTGTTTGTTATCGAATATCTCCAAATTGGTTTTAAGATAGACAAAATATCTCAATGGCAAAAATATTCCCCATTTAATCCCCTACAAAACAGGTGTCTTCTATAGTTTTGACAGGGGCAACGGTTACGTCACAAATTCATGGTTTATATGTTGCTCATTGGAGTACCAGCTTATTTTCCAAATTTTCACGCCCAGCATCAAACAATGCCCGGTAAATCCGTAAGAAATCGATTTAAACACAAAACGGACTTTTGTACGGTGTTCATAAGAGCTTCCATTAGTGTTTAAAAAATCATGTCTGCGAAATCGAATTTTGAATTTACCCGAAATTTTGGGTTTTCCATTGTTGGTATTTCTTCAAAAATGTCATATTTGACTGTCCATTAATAAGCACTAAATTGTATTTGAGGAAAAATTCTTTCTACGCACATTGAAATGACTTAAATAACGATCCGATACAACCAAAGTTTTAGTCCAATATGGCTGCTAATTCTTATATTCACAATATGAATACGGTTTTCGTGCTGTTTTTACACTCTTTTTGTTACATAATTCACTTTGATGTTGTGGATATAAGGAATAGCAGCCATATTGGATTTAACTTTGGTTGTAATCGGATCAGTATTTAAGTCATTTTAATGTGCGTAGAAAGAATTTTTCCTCAAATGCTATTTAGTGCTTAATAAGGGACAGTAAAATATGGCATTTTTTAGGAAATGCCAACATTGGAAAAATCCAAATTCCGGGTAAATGCAAAATCCGATTTTGCAGAACTGATTTTTTAAAATACTAATGGAAGCTTTCATGAACCCCGTACAAAAGTTATTTTGTATTTAAATCGATTTCTTACGGATTTACCGGGCATTGTTTGATGCTGGGCGTGAAAATTTGGAAATAAGCTGGTACTCCAATAAGCAACAGATAAACCACGATTTTGTGACGTAACCGTTGCCCGTACCAAAACTATAGAAGACACCTGTTTTGTAGGGAATTGAATGGGAAATATTTTTGCTATTGAGATATTTTGTCCATCTCAAACCAATTTGGAGATATTCGATAACAAACACCTTTTGGCCGCAATTTTCCAATATGGCGGCCGAAGCTCCAGTCCGATTGTAGGGGAGTTTTAGTATGTTGATAAGTATCATTTAAGGAAGGTCTCTGCAAAAATTCAGCGACATCGCAATTTTTTCCTCCAAAAATTCTTATTTGACAGGATTATTGGTGTATAAGGTGCTTGAGTGTGTAGCGCACCGCGGCTTGGCTGCGGCGCCCTAACGGGCACCTAGATGATCTCATTTCAACAAAACGTTGATCACGGTATTTGAGTGTAAAGTTCAAGTGCAAAGTACAGTTTGTATCTGCTTGATATTGTTGTTGTTTGAGCATAAGTGGTACGGGAAAACGACGACGTGAGAAACTAGGGCGCTTCAACAGGGGAGATCTTATTGTGTCGCCTGGGATACTGTAAGTTATAATTTGAATTAAGTGATTGATTGTAAACCTATAACATATTATTGTGTTTTAATTTTTGCAAATGAAAAAAAAGTTTTTTGGTTTATTTGGATTAAGGACTCGTCAACCGTTAGGTCATAATGCACAACTCTAACCTAAAAGGGGCGGGAGGAGGGACCCATGCTGGTCAGAACCAGACATGGGAAAGGGGAGGAAGGGGGGTTGGGTTCTCACGTCTCGGTCGTCATCGTCTTTGTCATCGTTCGTTGAGTAATTGTCGTCATCGTCGTCGAGGGGTCGTCAAGGAAAGGAGGCAAGGTCCCCGACGATGATTGCCAGAGCTCGCTTCTAGTTTTGGGGAGTAAAATACTCCGCTCTAATTGGATGATGTTTGCGAGGTGGCCTTTTTCTCTTGTATCACCTTTTACGATAAGCAGAGCCATGCTCTGGGCTAATTCTAACCCGGCCCAGACGGAGACATATGATACCTATAGTGATTGTAATATGAAAATACACTTATTGTTTTAAAATTACTTGGATTAAGGGCGCGTAAACCGTGTCTTAGTCTCTTTTGACGATTAGTCTATCCACACTAGGGGCCATATAATTTCAACCCAGGGCCTGAACGATATAACCACAAATGTCTAGTTTTCCATTGAAATTCTGATACTGTTGTTCTCTTTTAATCACTTTATCATTATATAATAAATCAGACGCTATTGCGGCTCCCTAAAACGAAATAGATAACGCCCTTTTTTGGAACCTCTTACATCTTGCCAAAATGCTACTCTTATTCATATTCTAGAGTCAATGTGTGGTACAAAGAGTGGTCACATCATGGAGCTGGATGGGGAGGAGGTCTAGCTCAAATGGAACAGCACGTCCACGATCGTGTACTTCTGGTTTGTGACTGTTCCGCCATGTTGATTGTTATAAACAAACTAGGCCACTACCATCAGGTTAATCTTTGTAACCATGAACTGTGTGGGCCTAGGTTACCTTGGTTACCATGCGTCAGTTGAAAGTAAACAAACAGAATGGCTGCCAATTTGAAGTTACTACAGAGCTTAATCTTCCCGTAGACAACCTCAATGCCTACTATTTATCGGGTGGAAATTTGGTGGAAATAACAAATACAAGGGCTATATTATGGGGCTTAATCCGAGATTTTACCGAATATATTTAAGGAAATCCATGAATAAAATCTTCAGTAAGGATTTTTAAGTAAATGTTTTGATCCAGGTACGTCCGAAAATATAGTCTCGATACGTAGTACGTGAGAAACCTCTATCGGCGAATGACATTATTACGTAACATGATTTGAGTGCGCTTAAACGTAAGTAAACATATTTTTGACATACATACTCGTAGGTTCGTTACCCTACAGATTGTAATAATAACCTATTTCGGCCAGGATTGACTTACACCGGATCAAGTGTGGCCTATTTATTAATTATTTACAACAATGTGACCATCATTAAACATTATTGTGCCAATAGAGAAACGTTTACAAAATTATATTGAAAAAAATACAAAAAATTTGACATTCATATGACCTCTGCTGGCCACAAAATTAATTTTAAAACAATTAAAATATTTTTTATTCGAAAGACCATTTAAAAAGCTTTGATTACATACCATGGTACTAGGTTTCAAAAATGTCTTTGTTTTAAATACATTTTATTACATTTTCATTTAGGGGATTATAAGACCCACCCACCCTATAGGGATTGTAGGGGTTTCTTTTTTTATGTTATTAAGTTTTGTTTTCTGAATCTAATGATACTAAATTTGCTTCTGTTTCAATTTGTCATAGGTTCGACCTCAAATTTGCGTATAGGACCCCGGACTATTAGTCACCTTGCAAGTTATAACCAGCAAAATATGTTTGTTTTTTAAAGAAAAAAACGCAATAAATGATAGCTCGCACAAGCGTTTAAATTTACTTACACAAAGCAAAGAAATTACAATGGTTGATTAGGTTACAAATGTGTAAAGATAATGTGTACATATTAAAGTAGACAATAGTAGACAATCAATGTTGAGTCCTTTACATTCAGTTTAATAAATAGCATTGATAAGCCTGTGCAAATCAAAGTGTCGTCACAACGTCATGGACACTCGCTTACCCAACCAATTAGTCTAGTAGATGAACGGCCAGCATTAGTGGCCAAGCATCACTCGTACGTCGTGCATAATGGTAATATGTTCAATGCCCAATCCAATACAATGGCATAACCACATGGATGCACAGGTAGACATTATACTCATATGTTTTAGTATATGAATTAGTCCCTAAGTATAAATTGTGCTTGGATTAGGGCCTAGATCAGCCATTAATTATGATAACATTCAATAAAAACGTATTGCCCAATTGGAGAGGACTCTAATAATGTAATGACGTTATTTGGACTGTACACTGCAATTGTAAACAAAGAAAAAAAATATATAATGAAACAATCTTCGAAGACTGTATTTCTACAATATTGCATTCTATATATTTTATTTATTTACAAGTGCAGTGCACAGTCTGAATAATGAGTTACATAATTATCCTTTACTGTTAAGAAGCTTCAATATTCAATCACAATATTCAATAACTACATTGCTGAACCGAACATTTTATATAGCTTATAATCATTCAGTAGCAGTCGTCTGATTGACCGATTGAACCAGAGATACGCCACTGTTAACGTTACTTTCTGTAACTGTAAAACTCGTAGAAATGATCAACGGTGAAGTGATTAGTAGCGATTGAACTTGAGTGGAGCTTATTATGCCACTCGAAGAAAAAATGCAAATGTTTAAATGATTGGACTAAAAACACAGGAGGGAACATCACACATATTTGGTAGTTGGCAAATGACTTTTCGTTTGGCCAAGAAGTATCCGACGTATATGTCACTTTGCAAAGTTGTCAATAAAGAATAAGCCTTTAGGGACAGCTCTACTCTAGTAGATAATCAATATTATGTGTGTGTGGCTCGTTGGACTTGTGGTTAGCGTATCTGCTTCCAATGCAGAAGGTCCAGGGTTTCGACTCCCGCTAAAGTCGGAAGTTTTTTAACTTCTCATTTGGACTTGAGTCCCTCAGTTCTTGTCTTAGGAGTTTGTAAACGATGACTTTTGGAGCCGTCCTAGCAACGAAGCACATCATAAATTCAGAGATGTTCTGAATCGGCCTTCTTGATTCTGGCGTTGATTCGCGGGTGTTTGCACTCTCCATACTACAGATTGCTATATTTCCTATTAAAAATATATATGTTGGTTTTCGCTCATACTCGTCGATAGTGTCGGGACCTAAGGGTTGGCTTGGTCGCTTTGATTTAAAGTTGCCCAATGAAAACCAGTTTTATAATAATAATATTAATAATAATAATAATAATAATAATAATAATAATAATAATAATAATAATTCACATTTTAAACTTTCGCGGCCCGTTAATATTAAATCAAACGTGTATGAGTTTCGGGTTATTTCGCCGCGTCGCGAGTAAACATTATCGTACCTCGACGTTTCGTTACCTCTGTGGGTAACATATCATGAGAACTGAGGCTGATAAGTTTTGTAGGCGGCTATAAATGAGTAACTCCTGGGCCCCAGTCATCAAACTAGCATCCCGACGCCACAAGGAACTACAACAACTACAACAGCAACGTCACAACAACACAGAGAACAAAACAACAACAACAACAACAACCGGAGCTACAACTACATCAACGACAACAAAAACAACAACAACAAGTGTTGACGTCATCCTCTCCAACCAGGGAGATAAACTACCCCCCCACTCCACCACGTGTTGCCACCCCAGCCAATCAGAAGACACCGCCACGGAGGAGTGTTCGGCTGAGGCTGAAACAAACTTATCAGCCTCAGTTCTCATGAATATGTTACCCACAGAGGTAACGAAACGTCGAGGTACGTATAATGTTTACTCGCGACGCGGCGAAATAACCCGAAACTCATACACGTTTGATTTAATAATAATAATAATAATATTAATAATAAAAATAATAATAATAAGGATAATAATAATATAATTTATAATTAAAATTAACATAAGTTTCATGTTAATAAAACATCGTACTAGTATATAATATTAATGTTAAGAGTAAAAGTAATTTTAAAAATAAAGAATTTTATTACCCGTCTCTTAATACATTTTTAGAGTTTTTTAAAACGAACATACTTTTTTTATACAGCAACGATTCCGGCGTCCTTGAACTGACCAACTAGACATTTTTTAGAATGTCATTACCTAATGTTGGTGTGAGAAAAGGTTTATTTTTTCAAAGTTGGAGATTGTTATTAGAAAATGAACCAAAACATGTACCAAAATAACAAATACAAAATTTTAAAATTTAATTTTTTTTATTTTTATTCTTTAAAGATGTAAATATTTTTGTGTGTTCAAATGTATAATGTAAATGATGATGAATTACAAGTTTGGGTGAACGTAATGGGGGGCGCGCCGCTCCAACCCCCGCCGGGGCTGCCGCCCCTGGACCCCGCTCCTACACGACTAACCGCGATGATGTATTTTCCGCTGGTTGTAGATTTTGAGTATAGAACTACCGCACCAAACTTGTTTAATGTATTAAAACGTGTTTTTACATTTTGATACACGTCTTGATGAAATTTTTTTGTGTTTATTATGTTTATTTGTAAAAAAAAAAGAAGAAGAAGAAGAAGTAGAAGAAGAAGAAAAGACGAGAGCCATGTACAAGAACACTCTTAGGTATCACGCAAGGACCTAGACAATGAGAACAACAGTATGTATATTAAAAAAATAGTAAATTCTTATAGATTTATTAAAATATGTCTCAAAGAATGCGATAAAGATTTATAAGGTATTTTTAATTAATTTACTAAAACAAAATAAAATTTATAAAAATTGTAAAAGCAAATAATTTTAAATAATAATTTGTTGTATACATATTAAAAAAAATGAAAACTATAAATATTTTAATACATACCTACATATATACCAAAGTTTTATTTGTTAAGTAAAACATTTGTAAAATAATATGTGTTTAATTTTAAATTATAAAAATACAAAAGGAAATCTTTTTTTATATATTTCTATATATATATTTTTAAAAAAAAAATTTAAAAGTAGAAAATTATAAATAATTTTTATACATACCTACATATATATCAAAGGCTTATTTGTTTAAGTAAAACATTTGCAAGTTGTTTCTGGTTTTTACAAATTTTAGAAAAGGTTAAATCTGAAAATCTAAATAAACCTTTAAAAAAATGTATATATCTACACATACATACATATATCCAAATTGCTTATTCGTTTAAGTAAAACATTCGTAAAATAATATGTATTTAATTTAAATTTAAAAAAAATTTTAAAAAAATTTAAAAGGAAATAATTTTAAATAATAATATTGCATACCTACATATATATCAAAAGGCTTATTCGTTTAAGGCTATTGTACCACCTCTGGCAGATAATTTGAAAGTCGAAGAAACATGTCTGAGAAGTTTACTGAATGAAAGAAGGCCTTTAAAATAACAGAAAAAAAATTGTGAATTTTTTTGGGGCGGGACATAACCTCACTTTTGGAAATTATATTTAGATTTTGGACAAAAGTGTGAACTACAAGACTAGTTCAAAAATTAAATTTAGAGTCGGTTTTCTGGACATAGTTTCTAATACACCTTTAACTACAACTTGACTATAGCTAAAATTGTTTTCTGGAAATAACAGTTGGTGTACGAATTTTTTTGTCAAACGGTACAAATACGAGTTTTGTACCGCAACTAACGCAACCCAAAAAACAAAATTAAACAACTAACAAAACGACGTGAGAAACTTGGGCGCCTTCAACCGATTAGGTGATTTTGCGCCTCCTGTGATACTGAAGGTATTAATTAAATAAGATTTTTGGTATGGTATAATTAGTGTATAGGAAAATATAATAATGATGATGATAGTAATATCAAAACAAAATATTAATTTAATGGGAAATAAATAAAAGCTGTAATACGTTAAGTGTGAATTTCAAGTGTCTGATACCTCTACATAAGTTTAATACAAATAGGAAACATAAACACTATACTTTGTGTTTATTTCACGACCTACGTCAATAGGGGCTATAAATTCATCGCGCGCTCAAAAACAGTGACGTCACTGTTCTTGGGCTTGGCGGAATGTGTTGCAACACGGCACTCCATCTAGCGAGGTAACGCGCGAGGCAGGTCCCGGTCTATTGTCGAAATAGTCTGTTCACAAAACCAAAGCGGAAGTACCGCGTACCAATCGCAACCATTACAAAAAACTAGGTCAACAACACTGTTTTTTGAAAAATATACTGCTGTAATTAGCTATGGGAAAGCGTCAGTTCGTAAGAATGTAAATGTCAGGCTAAATATAGAACATTCGAACCGGGGACCTCCCAAATACAGTCTTCGCGTGTAACTCTTGTACTATCTATCTATTATACGCTCCGTAAAAAGATAAAACAATATAATATCAGTGACATGGCGGTATACCATACCTCACCTCATTATACTAGTATGATATAACTAGTATGAGGAATGTAAATAGAATACAATACAATGTGAAAAAGTATGCGTAAGGTTTTCGGGCAGTGTTTGTTACTCTTCTAATAGCTTTATCGTTTTTTTTAAATGGGTTATTTGGTATTAAGGACGCGTCAACCGTTAGGTCCATAATGCACCACTCTAGCCTAAGGAGGGTGGGGGAGAGGGCCCATGCTGGTCAGAACCAGCAAGGGTAAGGGGAGGAAGGGGGGTTTCTCACGTCGCGGTCGTCATAGTATTTGTCATCGTTTCGTTGTGTAATTGTCATCGTCGCCGGGGATCGTCAAGGGAAGGGGCAAGTCCCCGACACGAATGCCAGGAGTCGCCTCTAGTTCGGGGAGAAAGATTACCTCCGCTTTTTCTAGCTGGGATTGTTTGCGAGATGGGAACTTTTCTCTGAATGCTTTACGATTTGCAGCGCCATGCTCTGGGTCAAATTCTTACCACGGCCCAGACGAGTAGTTTTTCGAGAGATGCAGGGCGCACATAAGATATTATTACCATCCCAAACATAGATAAACATAGACAGATCACCGTCAACAAGCATATTGGCAACTATAATGGGCAGGAATCAATTATATTATATGCTGAGACTGGTCTTTTATTTAGAAGGTGTGGATGTGAAGAGATCGTAAGAAGGCTTCAAGAAGTTTAAAGAGGATGGAGATTGGTTAAACTCAGGAACTTGATATCATTATAGTAAAACAAATTTAGATTTTTCATAAGGCTAATGACATTGAATGATATTCATTTGACGATGACGTAATGGTAGCTATGTCTAGAGTATATGAATTTAACTATCTTGGAGTTTTCTTAGATTGCTAATTTAAATTAAGAAACATTATTGGATATGTATGAAAAAGTATCATCAGCAATAGAATTATAATAGAATGAAGAGGTTGTAAAGAGAGTTTTGAGTTGGTTTATTTGGATAGGACGCCGTCAACCGTTTTAGGTCATAAGAACCACTCTAACCTAGGGGGGGGGGAGAAGAGGGGGCCCATGCTGTTCAGAAACCAGCCACGGGAAAGGGGAGAAGGGGGGGGTTTCTCACGTCGCGGTCGCATTGTCTTTGTCATTGTTCGCAGGAGAGAAGTTGAGGTTACTTGTAGATTCTTATATTCACCTAGTATTGATTAATGATTATTGTTAGTGGGGGCTTGGGCAGAAGACCTTCTACCGAATATGTTGTACTTCAGAAGAGAATTGACCACTGTTTGATCCCCCCCCCAATGATATGAGTCAAGATACAATCTGATATTCATGATGAGGAAAGAATGAAATATAGCGTACTGGTAAAATACATTACAAGTATGAAAGGTATGTATTCATTTATTTTACCATATTTTCAATTGGTTGATCGTGCATCAGAAAATTTTCTTTATAATTGTACCATTGAAAGTTCCTAAAAATTTACGAATCAGAAGAAAGTCATTATTGTACAGAGGAGTGAGTATCTTTGGAATTCAACTTCTTATGATATAAGAAAGCCAGTTTACTGAGCTAGAAAGTACAATTTAAAAGTAAATTGAAAGCAAGGATAATGAATCGAAGAACAAAGAAAAATTGATTTTACTACGTTGGTGGGTCATTGTCTCTGGGTTTAATGTAATCTCAATTATCTTCAATGCTCTTATTATTATTTTGCTGTTCTATGTTTGTCATATTGCTGATTTGATGTAGAATTCAATGTATTTTCAATTGATATTTTTCTCCCAGATTGTCTGGTGCCGCCATGGTGGAACTTGAACTGAGTTAGGTGCCTGTACATTGGCTGTGATCAGTTTTTGACTGAACAATTTTAAATAATTATATTTGATATAATGATATATTAGAGTCAAGAATTTTGTACTAAATTTATCAAGATATGAACACAAGAATGATGGTGAACAACAAGAATGAAGTTCGCGTTCGGTGTTCCTTCCGCGGTAAAGTTGCATGATTACTCCCTGATTTACTGTTCGATTTTGGCAAACCTATATCGTTGAGTGGTATCGTTAATAAATCAGTTTTTTTTCTTTCTTTTTTCTTTTGTTATGTTTGTTTTTCTTCATCTTTTTTTCTTCCTTTTTTTCTTCCTTTTTTCTTTCCTTTTTTCTTTTTTCTTTTGTTTCTTTTTCTTTTTCTTTTCATTCCTCACCCTTCTTTTATATTCTATACATTCATAAATTGCGTTTAATATCCTTTATTTGTTATCAAATTTGTGAGTATTTAAATGCATGTTGTAATATTACTATTCAAAATTACTGAAATGAGTTCATGTTGTGTCTGCACTATGTAATAAGATTTATTTAGTTGTCCTCCTTGTAAATCAGTTTTTATAACTGAATAGGATAGACGTTAAAAAAATATAATAAAATAAATAAAATAAATTAAATAAAACAAAAAAGAAAATACCGGCCAAAGTGCATCAGCATAAAAATATTATCTTCGACTGGAGCACCGGGGGGTGGGGGGAGGGGGGGGCACACTTGCATGTATCTAAACAAGTCGATTGTCAAAACAGCAGAATTTCATGATTTCATAATCATCATGATACTTTGCTAATGGAATGGCCGTACCTAGCGTAGAGACAAGAAAGACAATAAATGAAATGAAATGACAAGTTTTAAAATGAAAAATGATCGTTCCAAGTACCACAAAAAATATTCATGTCAAGACTCAGATTAGACTTGAAACTGCACCCTATTGGAACGTTATTGCATTCTCTTTGCTTATTTATTGTAAACGGTGACATGCCTGCGTGCTCCATAACGAGATTTACAAGATTGTATAGGGCCGTATTTGTATTTTTGCTTGTGTGGTGAATAACAGATGTATTATAGTTAATCAATCCAGAATTTTATTAATCTTGCTCAGCCGAGTTGAGAGATGTAACTGTGTTTTGTTTCGACCTCTATAATCTATCGCGCGGCGCTGTGGAAATAGAACTAGGCACGTAGACCGATCGCAGTCAGTCCAACAGTTGCTTGCATTTATCGGGGAGGAATAGGTCATAAAAGTGTTGTTCAGTGTTCTCTCTACAGGATTGCGCCACCGAAAATGGGTGGAGCTAAGGGTTGCGTCAGGTTGGGGGAAATATGGAACAACGCGCATACGAGTGGCGAGTCGACGGCCTGCGCCTGTGCCTACTGCACGCGACGAGAACGTCATTCTATTCGGTCACATTCGTTCGTCCCTAATCACCCCGCGCAACGGCTGGCTTCTAGCCGCGAAATCGCACATCAAGGAAACAAAAAACCAATAAGACAATCAAATTGGGACACGTCGTAAATAGTTGTTAGTTCGAATGATTGTGTGTAGCTGAAAATGAAAATTATTCTTGATAATGGGAGGAAAAATACATATCGCCTATGCCAATTTATACAGCAATTCAGTATGTACACAAACCCGAACGGTTAGTGAGCTGTGATGTGATGTCGTCTGTCCTATACTTAGCCGAGATAGGCAGTAAAGGATGACATCGGAGTATACCTTGTCCTCTCTTGAGAGAACGGAGAGCGGTGTGAAGGAAATGAAGGAGAATAAGAACATAATATATATTGCAAGTCTTGTTTATTGGTCGTACTCTCCAATTTACCAGCAGAACATCCTTCAGATAGTGTGGAATTTGGTATAAGAGGCGCGGTAGAAATACAAAACAATGTATTAAGTCCCAGCCCTGATCTTTACTGGGCAGACTTTTTAACCAACATTTTCAGCATATGAATATAATCAAGTGTAGGCTATAGCAACAGATTATAATTCAAAACGATGGTCTAATATAAAATATACGTGTCAATATTACCAAAGAACCAAGTACAACGTATACCACACTGTCCGGATAGCAGGAAGATCAAAGTAGCAATTTTAATCCTCTCAAAATACCATCATGTATAAACTATAAAATACATAATTAAATACATGCTTACTTCCAAGACAACTTCACAAATATACATATTATGTACTATGATATGAGCTAATCAAACCTCCACAGTCTACATGGAAACATAATATTACGCGCTTCCGTAGTCGATCATATCAATACAAAATACAAAATATACAAACACACATTTTACAAGATATAAAATATTTTGTTATTTATTTTAATTTTAAAAACTTGTCTTATAGGTAATACTATATACATAAAATAGTAACTTTACATACTAATGTGTTGCCAAGACTAACATCTGTCTATGGACGCCTACGTCCCTACGGCAATAAAATGAGTCTACCACGAACACATTTCAAACAAATTTGAATCGATGTAAAAAACATTATTTGTTCTGGGAATCAATGAGAAAAAAAAATGAAAAAACAAGTTGGTCATAATCAAGAATCGTAATGTGTAAAATATTTGTGAGTGCCTCAAGTGGTTTTTGAATATGGGCGTGACCTTGGGCGGTTGAGAAAATAGTCGATTAGAGAAAAACATGTATAAAGGTTTTGACTGACGGAGTGCTTGACAGAGCGATAGGCCTACTTCACCATACGGTGGATCTTATTATAACGCAGTGATAGCTAAACCAATTTCAGCGTAAATCAAACATAAGGGACAACTTATTTTTACTTTCGCGTTGAGGATAGCAAATGAATTGGGACTCTTGCTTCAGCTCAATACGTCACTACACTCCTCACGTAAAGGTAAACAATCAATTCAAAAATAACAATTTCAAAAAAAATAAAACAAACGGTCAGTAGCCTATTCGAAAGAAAAAAATATACAACATTATAGTAGATGATAGATTCATAGTAGATGATAGGTTAGATACATGCACAGATATAACGATACGCAGTGATTCGATTGCACAGATTGATTATGCCCATACGAAGTAACGCGCTGATGGTTCAACTCTGTCCTGTCTGGTGTTTGCGCGGCAGGCCTGTGGGAGGGGGAGGGGGGGGGTCGAATGCGCGTGCTCTCAACCGTTATTCACTTCCGCCTTGTTAGCACTTTCCGTTGGTACTTGCCTTTTGCGAATTGCATACATTGCAGCGATTACACAAGTTCGGAAAAAGATTCCAGACCGGCGTGGAAATTACAATATATCTCCCATAGGGCACTTCAAGCACAGAGATGATAAGGCTGTCAGCTCCTTGAGGAGATGGGCGATTGTTTACGGACCCGTCGTCCTGATCACTTTCGTCGAGTCTTTTCTGTTTTTTCCTTGTCTGCAAACTACTATTAACTCGGGTTAGTGTCATCAGATGATTCTCGGCTCTCATAGCACTTCAAATCCCCACTCAAAAATTACATAAAGTATTTTGGAGTTATTTCACGCGTTGTTGTAAACATACTGATTAAATTCAGTACATACAGTGTGGTTTCAAAATCAAATACACATTACTTTGGTATCACATAAGCAATAGTTTTAAAAATATTAAACACAACGTTCAATATGAAATATGGCCGCAGGCGCGTAGGAAAAGGGGGAACGGGTGTGGGGAGGGGGGGAGAATCCCCACTCACTTCCTGGGACTCCCTCACTTTGTATTATAAGGCACCCAGTCATGTGTTACATCACATCGCCACCGTGGCAACAGTAGGAAAGATAACTATATTTCTTACACATTTATGATTTCCGGTATTTAATTGTTTTTTTAGCGATACTAGGTAGGCCTACACAGTATTGGCATAATGTGAAGCATGAAAGACGTGAGTTTGGTCAAGTGGAGAAGTATGTTTTGAAGTTTTGATATAGTAGGCCTACACAGTATTGGCATAAGTGTGAAGCATTGGATATTACCTGAGTATGCTTAGTGGGAATTACGTTCGTTTGGTCAAAATTGGAGAAGTATGTTGAAGTTTGAAGTATGTACTACGATTACTTCATATTCAAAAAAGTTTATCTCAGAGTATGTTTTAGTGACTCGGGCCCTTTTCATAACAAGTGATTCATTATAATGAAATCGAACCGGTTCTCTAGATGTCAAGATTGTTGGCGGGCCGTGACAGCTCCGGGTCACCCCGTAGGAGATTATAAACACAATGGCTCGGTTGACAGTTATTCTTTCAGTTAGGTTTACACGCGTTAGCCATCCGAATCTATAGGCGCGGTCGCGAAAGGAGTGGAGGAGTGGGGGCGAAAGATATAATAGCCAGCAATCTTACTAATATGACTCATCGCGCGCCAGTACAAGGTCAGCCAGGTCAAATAGACAGTGTGTGGAACGGAGATGATAGCGGCCGGGCCACACGATAATAAACTCTATCAAGTATTTATTAGTTATCTGTGCAGGGCCGGTCGTTGGGTACGGCGACCCCGGGCGACCGCCCGGGTTCGTGTTCGGTATAAAGTGTTGCTATGTAGCAAAGTATAAATTGCTAGTGGTATTTGATCATCTAAGGTTCAAGACAGACGTAACTCATGCGTAAGGGGATCTTGATTCGGGAGTTGCACGGTGCGATACCCCCCTGGGCAATTCTAGGCTAATTAGTTTGTTCTGCAAATTGGAATTGATTTCATAATTGCCTTGAACGTTCCCTTCACAACTACCCTAATACTAGTTGGTCACACGTGCATAAGAAAATAATAATTGAGTGGATCTAGGATTATGTATGGTGTATATGTATTATTGTATTTATTTGTATCGTAGTTTCAAGAACACGTACGAGATGCACTCTTTAGGGCATGTTTATTGCGCGTCCATAGCTCTAAGCACGCAGTATCCGAAGCACTTGTAAATACATAAATATTATCAAGGAATATAAACAGAAAGTGAATAATAATACCTCTTAGCAAGTCAAGTGGAAGAGGTGTCGGTGTAACTTTATTTTTTTTTTTTTTTTTTTTTTTTTTTTTTTTTTTTTTTTTTTTTTTTTTTTTTTTAAGTATATAAACGTCGTCCACTAAAACACAGATACTTGATAGTGATAGCTTCAAACTCACGACGTATGGTACGAAACAAGTGGTAGTTGTGTGTGTAGACGGTAGCGAGTAGACCATGAGTTCAAGGGCAGGCGCGTAGAAACTCTTTTCGAGTGCAGGAGCGTGGGGGGTGGGGTGGGGTATAAATTCAAAATATGCTTTAGTAGTTAGTTGGAGCGTAGTGAGGAGCATACATCTATTGGCTAACGCCTAAAAGAAAAAAGGTTACGTTTTTGTTTTATGTGTGTTTGTTCTCTTACCAGGTCAAACCTTTGAAATATCGAAACTTTTACTTGTGTAACATTGCGCGTTTACACAGTTTTTCGCATTGTATCGTTAGGAACGAAAAATGAACGAACCTCGATAAAAATCTAAACAATATTTAAAAACACACTTGTAAACATCATTCTGCCTTTTTAAACTAGTAGGTGTGTCTATAAAGTCGAAAGTGAGGGGAGAAGTCACCATAAAAAGTGGGGCGCGGGGTCCCCAACCCCCCCTCCTACGGCCTGTTCAAGGTCGCAAGACTGTGCAGGTTTTCGTTTTCCCATTTCATTCATTTACTTAATCTAAACGACTACAATAATTGTCGAATATGATGCAAAAATACTAATAGTCTTATAGTTGATTATGAACAGGTGATTTTTTAATAGTGCGGGAGAGGTAGGTGGCGTATAAGCCGTAAATACTTGTCACGCCTGAATACCCGAGTAATCATACCGTGGTATACCTACGAAGGTTGCGTTGAGTGATACAATCCCTTTGATAATAATGCTTTATTAAAAACAAGTGCTGTATAATAAATACCTTTTCGAAGTGGAAAGGGATTACGGAGCGTACTTCTGATTCAGACTTGTGTCCTGAACAATTAGGAGACTTGATCTTGGAGATGGACATGGGGTAGCCCTGGCAGAGATTGCCAGCCCGGAAGTGACCTGCTTACGCCAACATACCAGCTGACTTGGGCAAGCTCATCCCTAAAACCAATTACCATCGCCAAAATAATGCCAAATTTATCGGCACAAACTAAAAATGCATAAACATAAAATACAAAGTTGATTAACTGAAGCTCTACATGAAGGTGATCGCGAATACAGACAAGATGGTTCTTCTTTCATATTCTTCCTTCTTTTCTCGTTTCCACTGGCAATTGCCTTTGATGTTGCTGGTTTTTTTTTTTTGCCTTGATACGAGGGTTGCCTCGACTCTCCCATTATACCCGGTTTTAAAAATCCGCATACAAATCTATCACAACTATAAGCCAATATTTTAAAAATTATACTCGCGATGTCGCTCAGTACACAAACACACACCACAAACACACACACGACTAACCCAAGACAGAGTAGCTGTTCGCTTCTTGAACCACTAAACCAACAGAGATCACGAAATGCATTACTGCGCGCGCTAGAGCGAAAGGGTGGCTCCGTGGCGGCCGATCGAGTTGCCATGTACGTTCGCATGTCGATACTATTCACTCGGCAAGTACGGCGCGAGCTCGATGACGGCTGGTTTACGGAGGGACAGATTTATGCATGACAGCAAGAAAAGCACCATTTCTCCGACTGCTATTGGTGACAGCAATAAGATTTGGGGGTGCGGAAAATATAAAGCTGATGGTTTCAACAAGTGGTATTTTAACGATAAAATATTGTAAATTTTCACCCCATTTTACGTTATGTAGAATAGGACTAAACACAAGCGATTTTAAGTCGCGTTTCATTGGACAATCAAAATTCATATCAATACCACTACAAGTAAGAGACATGCATGAAATTTGGGGATATCATTTAAAGGAGCTACAAAAAAAGTGTTAAAAAATTCTCATCCTCCGACAAGGAAGTTTTTTTTTATCCGGGACTTTTTAGTTTAACGTTGGAAATTTCCGGGGACAGCGAAACAGTGACAACAAAAAAACAAATTTATTTTTTTACATCGAAAAGACATCATGTTATCATATGAGTAAATTAATAGAACATACAAAAAATATTAGCCACAGTGAAGATCCCCTAAACCGAGTATCAATGTCTTATCCCCCACCCTTCCTTCAAAAGCTTGTGTCGCGTGCTAAGTGATAGCCAAATAAGATGACGCAGCTCGCCTCGGGACACTCGACATCGCCGGCCGTTACTCGTGCACTTTGCCACGATGAATTAAGTGGGGAAGATGAAAAAAATGTCTTGAACATTTAACAATTAATTCAAACTATTACGATATTTTGGTCTATATTTGTTGTAAATGAAGTTCTACTTAAGTAAAAAGATGTCTGTGTAAACCTTTACAGAAGAGATGAACGATCCCTTTAATGTTGTGAAATAATACCTTTGAGTGAGAAAAGTTAGAAGAAGGTCGCCTTTATCAAATGATAGAAGTTCTTCGTTGTGTGGGAGAGATAAAATTTGCGTTCGGTTGGGTTTATTAAGACTAAGGACGCGTCAACCGTTAGGTAATAATGCACCACTCTAACCTAGGAAGGGGGGGGGGGGCATGCTCATTAGAACCAGTTACGGGTAAGGGTCTTCTCACGTCGCGGTCGTCATTGTCTTTGTCATCGTTCGTGGTGTCATCGTCGTCATCGTCGTGAGGAGTCGTCAAAGAGAAGTGGGCAAGGTCCCCGACTACGATTGCCAGAGCTCGCATCTAGATTCAGAGAGTAATATATTACTCTTCTTACAAGCTGATGTTTGCGAGGTGGACTTTTCTCTTAAATCACCTTTTACAATTAGCAGAGCCATGCTCTGGGCCAAAAATTCTACCCCGGGCCCAGACGTGCGCAAGACAATATTTGGTACATTCTGCTAACATTTACTATGATGTACGGTTAAGGTTCATCATTATGTCTTGTTGTTAGCGTACCTGCTTTTAATTTAGAAGGCCCAGGGTTCGATTCCCGCTATTGGGAGAAGTTTTTAAACTTCTGATTTGGACTTAAGTTTTTCATTTCTTGTCTAAGGAATTTTGAATGGTCCTAACCTCCATACTCGCCTTTTACGATAAGCATGCAGGGCCATGCTCACCAGATTTTACCCGGGCCCTGACGGGGTCAAAACCAGCTCCCCGACGACGATTGCCAGAGCTCGCCTCTAGTTTCGGGGAGATATACTAGTCCCCTAGAAACTAACCCTGATGTTTACGGAGGAAACGACCTTGCTGGTCAGAACCAGCCACGTGTAGGGGGGTATGGTGTGCTTAAACCACGACAAAATCACAAGTTTCACTTTATATTTTTTATGATGAATTCAAAATCTTTGTTGTAGTGATCATAAAATGATTATTCTTCATTTGATTTCGGTGAGATCACATTGCTGGCATCGGCAGAATATTTTCTACATACTACTTCACTTCGCTCATCCAATAGCATCCCACCAAACTCTACCGGACTCCACAGACGACGACGTGAGAAACTAAGGCTCTTCAACCGGTTACGTCATATTGCGCCGCTTGTGATATTGAAAGTTTATGAGATGAGGTAATGGCGTGTTTGATGATAAGATTGTTTTCCAAGTGTATATAATAATAATAACAAAATAAAATGATGATGCATGTTATAGAAAAACAAAAGTTATTTATGGGAATGGAAATAAATAAATAAAATAAATGTGTATGAGTTAATTAAATTTGATTAAATAGATGACTATAGATGAGAAATTTAGAAAGTTGGTGCCGTTATATATGATAGAAGATATTCATATAAATGGGAGAGATCAAATTGCGTGCGCAAGGCATTATATTTGGTACATTCTGCTAGCATAGGGTGTACGGTGTACACCGTACATGTACATGTACATGTACCTCCAGTTGTTGTGTCCGCGAATTCACTTAGTTGATTTGTAGATCAATAATCAATCAAATCAAAACCCAAATTTATGGGCTAACACCTTTGTGGAAACAGCTTGCCTGACTGTAATGTAGAAGGTGTTGAATGGAAAGAGGGTTACTTAAGAATCATTTAACACTGATTCTCAATAAACAGTTTTATTACCAAATAACTAAGTTACTTAACAAACACAAACCCTAACATTTCCAGCTCCTGCTAATCACCTCTGACCTTGATGGAAGTCAGATTAAGAGAGAGATCAAGATGGTCCCAATAGAGGGGAAGTGATGGGGAGTTTCCCCCCTGCCATTTCCATATAGGTCATGCCCTGCATCAATGGCGGGATAGTTATGGCCATCACTATTGTCTATGTGGGGGCCCAGGAGTAGGGGCTAGATATTAATTTGGCACCTGTGACCACCCTCATGGCACATTCAACTTAATAAATGTGTGGGAAATAAAATTAATATTAAAATAAATAACCCTGATAGGGGGGTAAAGAGTCAACATTAGTGCAAAAGTGAAACAAGCGCAAAAAATTTGATATGACAAATTTCGAGTGTGCTGAACCCAAAAATTTAGGGCCCCAAAGATGAATATAATATTTTATGGTTTTAAGAAATTTACATTAATCAATTAAATTAAGAAATCGGATTTTTCAACTCAAGTGGTCAATGAGGTTTTAAAAATAAAAGCAAATAAGCATACAACATTTGTGATTTGTTAAAAGTGAAATTTTTTAATGTTTATTAATAAAACAAAATTTAATAAAAAAATAAAATATGTTAATTAAAAACACTACAAAAGATAAAAAAGTTAAAATTTGCATTTTCAAAGTACTCAGGTCTGAACCAACTGGAAGTAATTTCGATCTAAGCACATATCAAATCATGGTTTAAATTTACTTAATTATTTATCAATCAATTATTTTTCTTTGTTAAAAACGTATCAGGGGGACATATCAAATGTAGCATTTTCTTTGGTGAAAGTTTTTGATGGTTTTTTTTTTTTTTTAAAAAAAATTTTAAATTCATTTAATATTAATGAACAACAATTAAAGAAATAATTTAAAACATCGATTTACGCTACCCAAAAGCGAAAACATGTTGTAAAAGTAATTTTTTTTTTGCAGCATGTTTAAATATGGGCCCTACTTTAAAAATTAAATGATGTTTTTGGGATGAAAATGGAATTTTTATTCACCCCAAATTTTACAATTTACAATGCCAAAAACAGTGACAACCTTGGCTTGTTTCCCTTTTAGGAACCAATTTTGAATTTAATTTTTAGTTCCCCCCTTTGCACTCCCAGTATCGCTGAACATGAGGTTTTATACCACTGCCATTGTCATCACACAATACACATCATCTTGACAGCCCTGTCGCAGATACACAAATGAGAGCATACTAAAGACTTTTTCACCAAAGCTTTTAGGTCCGAAATTTAAATTTTTGCAGTACATCTTACAAATTAACGGCATACCAATGACACCTGCAAGTAGAAAAAGAGTGTGATAACAAAAATTTATATTGCAATGTAAACCCACATTATTTGAACCAGTACCAAATTTCCTCTGGAAAAAAAAGTCCACAATGCTCGTAGCCTGATTCCTAGTGCGCACCCCCCAGTCTTTTTGGTTTTGGGAAAAGTATGGCAGCTTGAACCAACATTGTCCCCAAACGTGTCCTGTTCGAAGCAGTTGCTTCCATGTTTTTGAGGGCTGCTTGAGTTGGAGGGATATTTCCAAGCTTCTATTCTTTTTAGTGACTTACTCTTTGGCAATCATTCATGTTTGTGCAGATGAACGGCGATCGTACTTTACGAAACAAAGCGTTCGAAAATTTGACATTTGCGCATCAGATACGGCCTCGGGCTTTTTGACAGTGAAGAACCCAGGGTGATTTCCCGAAATGAGACCAGGATCCATCAGGGTTTTTCGTCTTCCCGGAGAATGACGACACGCGTCACCCCCCCTAAACGCGTGCCAGAATGGCAGGCGAACATTTAGCTTCCCCCAAACTTTGCGCTTCTCATGGCATTTTATGCTTCCCCACACCAAAAAACTCATTCCAAAGTTACCCACTTTTAAAATTTATGATAGCGTCAGTGCTATAATGAGCACGTCCGAATCTGCAGTGTAAACATTAATGCGGTAATAATTAAACAAATTTAAATGTTTTGCATGCAACAGAAGCCGGCCTCAGCTTCTTCGTGAATCAGGGATCAATTTTGGGGCTGTATCAATGGAGTCATTTTGAAATCGGGGTTTTATTCCAACAGTGCACACAAGAATGTTGTTACGAGATGCATTTTCCACCAGTCGACGTGTTTACAAAATTTAAAAAGTTCTTCTTTGAAAGTATACGCACAGATATTTATGGGACATTAATAAAAAAGATAGCTTAAAAAAATCAACCAAAAAGCAGGTGGGACGGGAGACCGCATTAAAGTTCTTTCGAAAACCCAATTCCCGAAAATTTTGGGCCAACTTTTTAAATTTTTTTCAAGTCGATGGTGGGAAATTTATCTCGTGAAAAAAGCCATTTGGTGCACTGTCGGAATACAGTGATTTTAAAAAAAAACTCCAATGATCAGCCCAAATTGTCCATGCACTCACAAAGAAGCTGATGGCCGGTTCTAGTATGCAAAACATTGTTTGTTTAATTACCCAATTATATATAAACATGGGATTCGACCGTGCTCATTTTTAGCACTGCAACTTACATAAATTTAAATGGGATGAATTGGAATGAATTTGGTGTAGGTAAGCATAAACGCTCCCCTGAGAATGCGCAAAATTTGGGAGAAGTAAATGTTCAGCCCTTTCCATTCTGGCACGCGTTAGGGGGGTTTTACGCAGTTCGTCATCTCCGGGGAAAACGAAAAACCGTGAGGATACATGGGGCCATTCGAGGAATTTACTCCTGTGTTAACTTCACTGCAAATGCTCCAGAGGTCGATCTGAGTGCACTGTCAATTCTCGAACGCTTCGTTGCGTAAGGGCGATCGCATTCATTGCACAATCAGTGAATGATTGGCCCAAAGCAGTAAGTCCCCTAAAAAGAATAGAAGCTTTAAAAATATCCCCCAACCCAAGCAGCCCCCAAAGAAAGGGGAAAACAAGCTGTTTACCCAAACAGGACCATTTGGGGGCAAAGCTTTGGGTTTAAGCTGCCAACTCCAGAACAACTGATGGGGCTGCGCCCTACGGAATCGGCTACGAGCTATTTTGGACTTTTCATCCAGAGGTAAAAATTGGTATGGTTCAAATAATGGACGCGTTATTTTTAACATATATAAAATTTTCGTAATTTACACTCTGTGGTTTTTACTTGCAGGTTTCATTGGATGCCGTTAATTTGTAAGATGTAGCTGCAAGATTTAATTTCGGACCAAATGTGTTGCGTGAAAAAGTCTTTCTATGTTCTCATCTGTGTATTGCGACAGAGAGTGCTTAAGAAGTGTGTGTAAAAATTTTGTGAGGCAAGTGCAATGTGGTGAATCATCAGAATCATGCGAACTGGTAATAATATATTTAAAGAGTGAACTTACAAAATTTAAAAAAAAAAATATGGTTCCCAAAAGAATCAAGCCAAGGTTTTCACATTGTTAATGGCATTGTGAATTGATAAATTTGGGGGAATAATAAGTACATTGATCCAATGCATTATTTAAATTTTTAAGAGGCCCCTATTTAATCATGCTGCAAAAAAAAAAAATAAATTTTTTGCAATAGTTACGCTTTTAAAAAGCTGTAAATCGATGTTTTAAATTATTTTTTTCTTGTTGTTTTTTAATATTTAATGAATTGTGCATTTATTTTTTTAAAAAAAACATACACAAAAACATTTTTCTGAAGAAAAATGCCTAATTTATATGTCAATGAATGTTTTAGAACAAAAAAAAATAATTTTATTGTTAAATAATTAAGTAATTAAACTAAGATTAAATGTTGTGACTAATATTGAAAATTTCTTCAGTTTTGGGTTTTAGACCTTAGAACTATAAAAATGCAAATTAACCAAAACCCTTTCATCTTATTGAGTGTTTTTTTTTACATATTTTTATTTTTTTATTAATGATTGATTTTTTTAATTACCATTAATTTAAAATTTTACTTTTTATCAAACACAAAATGTTGAGCATTATTTGCTTTTATTTTAAAACCTCGCTTGACCCAACATTGAGTTGAATTAATCCTAAAATATTTTAATTTTAAATTTATTTAAAGTAATTAAATTAATTACTTTAGAAATATTTGGAATTTATCTTGGGGCCCTAAATTTTTGGGTTCAGCACACTCAATTAGTTGTTGCAAAAATTTTTGCGCTTGTTTTAACATTTTGCACTAATTTGGCAAACTGAAAGGGGTCTTTATCCCACTATAGAAATACATAATTTGTGCGGGAAAACGTGAGTTTGAAAACAGTTGGAGGCAGGGAATCAGCTAACGCCCAAGGGTACTCTATGCTAAAAACGACGACCAGAGACACTAGGGCGCTTAAAACCGGGGTGGTTATCTTGCGCCACCTATGATATTGAAGTTAATGAAATGGATTTATGTGTGTTGATGTTTTTATTGTTTTCTAAATTTATGAAGGAAAATGCAATTACAGAGAATGAAGGGAAAGTTTTGAATGGAAAATTAAATTAATTAAATTGAATAAAACTAAGTTAAAAAATTAAGCTTAAATAATAAATTTTTAAACTTTCTCGTCGTTTTCAAAATTTTGTTAGAAGTTCTTCTGTGATTAAAGAAAGATGAAATTTTTGCACTATAGACATCAAAATATTTGGTACGATCTACTTATAACATAAATAAAACAATTTACACATGATGTACATGCTGGTCAGAACCAGCCAGTGGCGATAAAAATATTTCAGAAATCAAACAATATAGTTGTACAACAGAATGGCACAGATTAAAACATTATAAACATTGAAAGGTGACCACATAAACACGTGCTATTACTACGGAATTAATGAATTACAGCGACGTGTCATACTGAGCCGCAGTGATATTGTAAGGTAATAGAATGAATATGTTGTGAGTTTGTTATTATCTTTTATTATTTAAAAATTAACTTTTTTAAATATATTTTTTGATTTGGATTAAGGGCGCGTCAACCGTTGGGTTAAAGGGTGAAAGGGAGGAATGCCCCCATGGTCAGCATAGCCACGGTTATCGGAAGAAAAGGGAGTTCTCACGTCGCGGTCGTAATTGTCTTTGTCATCGTAAGTGTTGTCATTATCGTCGTCGACATGGAGGTCGTCGAGGGAAAGTGCAAGGCCCCCGACGACGTTTACCAGAGCTCGCCTCTAGTTTCGGTGAATAATATTATAATATATTCCCCAGCACACTAGCTGATGTTTGCGAGAAGGACTTTATCTCTGTCCTCGCCCACGATTAGCAGGGGCCATGCTCTGGGCCAACTTCTACCTCGGGCCCAGACACACCACGCTCAACCACGCTTTTCAAACAAAACAAAGAGAAAAAATAGGGCTCTCCAACGCCCGGGTTAGTTATATTTCACAACCTGTGATATCGTTAGTTTAAACGTAAGATTTATATTATTTTTATATTTGAGCTTTTTAGTTTATTTAGATAAATGGCACGTCAATTGTTAGGTAATAATTCACCAATCAAAACATTGTGGATGTGTGTAGGAAAGTCACATGCTTTGGGAAGGTAGGGTTGAAGGAAAAGAAGGGTGCGTGGCACGTCGTGGGGCGTTTATCATCGTCATGGTCCTAGTGATTGTTTGTGTCGTCATTGTCGTCTTGTCTGGAGGGGCATCGCGTTACTGGGGAGGGGTGCCGACGAAGACTGCATGGGAAAGACTGTAAATAAACTATGAATTTGGGTTTCTTAAGAACATTTTTAATAAGGCGCGTCAATTGTTTGGGCAGGAGCTCCACGCAACCCTAGAGATATGCGAAATGTAGTACGACAAGAGAATCTAGGACGCTTCAACCGGGTTTAGGTCATATTGCGCCGCCTGTGATATTTAAAGTGAATAAAATGAGTTTACAGTGGGATTGTTGAATGTATTGTTATCAAATTGTTTATATATATAAGAAATCAAAATGATGTGATGGAAGTCATAAAACAAAATTTATTTATTTTGAATGGACATACATTAACAAATTCAATGTATGTGTATGATGTAAATAAAATATTGATCAATAGGTTTATATTTTGGATTAAGGTCGCGTATTTCATTTGGATTTTAGGTTTAGTTTATTTGGATTAAGGACGCGTCAACCGTTAGGTCATAATGCACCACTCTAATCCAGGGGGGGGCATGCTGGTCAGAACCAGCCATGTTTAAGGGGAGGAAAGGGGGTTCTCACGTCGTAATCGTCATTGACTTTGTCATCATTCGTGATGTCATTGTCGTCATCGTCTTCGACTGGTCGTCAAGGGAAGAAGAGGGCAAGGCCCCCGACGACGATTGACAGAGCTCGCCTCTATTTTAGGGGAGTAAAACACTACCCTTCATACTAGCTCATGTTTGCGAGGTGGACTTTTTTTTCTTGAATCGCCTTTTACGATTAGCAGAGCCATGCTCTGGGCCAATTCTACCCCGGGCCCAGACGGGGTAAATATTCTCCAATAAAATAACTTTGAGTGAAAATTGTTTTTTTAGGGGCGCGTCATCCGTTAGGTCATAAAACACCACTCTAGCCTAGGTGATGAGGGGAAGAAGGGCCCATGATGGTCAGAACCAGCCACGGGGAGGGGAGGAAAACGGTTGACCTCACGTTGCGGTCGTAATCGTCTTTGTCATCGTTCGTTGTGTCAGTGACATCGTCGTCGGGGAAGTCGTCAAGGGAGAGGGAAGGTGTCCCAGACGACAATTGTCAGTACTCACCTCTTGTTTCGGGGAGTAGTATACTCCGCTCTTACTAGCTGATGTTTTCGAAGTGGATATTTTTTTATGAATCGCCTTGGATCTGGATCCAGCTAAGGGGATATGGGCAGGACAGTCCCTGGACAAAACCAGACAGTAAGGGACAGGGAGTGATTGATTCAGTTAAAATCTCGGGGATTTGTAGTGAGGACAGTCCCGTGCTGGACAGAACCAGACACAGGCGGGTAGGGATGTGGGGAGTAAACCAATCTTAACAAGGGACTAAAATAATAAACTTTTAGCTGAATGGCGACAAGAGAAAATGCCAATGCTACAAAGCCAATAGTTTCGACGAGTTAAAATGTGAACCAAGTGAAGAATTTAACTCTATTTGCTCCATCCTTGCTGTATGATATCTCAATGAACAATGTACTCGTAATAATAGCAATAAATAGTCAGTATTCAAAACAAAATCTGGCAAAATCTACGTTAATAAAACCAAACGCGTCTATCTTGGCCGAGAAAAGTTGAAAACAAATGAAAGTGCGACAATGTTTCGTGCACCGCCTTGTTGACGGAGAGTTTCAAGATTCCTACGCCTGTTGACCTGGGCAAGGTCTACTAGATCCCCGCCTCTCTCCGCCGATCTAGTAGACCTTGGACCTGGGGTGACCTAATCACGCAGTTCGATTGCGACGTGAGTTGTAGCTCGTGGTTATTTTATGTTTTCACGCAATTACATTATTTCAATAAATATTAATTGGGATCAACTATATTTTGGATTGGATATTGGACATTAGTCCTAAGAAAACGCCAAAGTTGTTGTTAGACGAGTTCGCAAGTCATGTGTTGAGTGTCCACTAACATTAGCATTTAAGTTCATTGATTATTTATATATATAATACTAGTTTTGAATTAGTTGGTATAAGGGCGCGTCAACTGTAAGTCCATAACGCGCCACTCTAGCCTATGATAGGCGAGGGAGGAAAGACCCATGCTGGATCCAGCCTTACGTAGAGGGAAGAATGGGAATGTTCCTAGTTACTCGACACATGGCTCGCTCACTTGTCTTACATCTACGTTTGCGTTTTCCTAGTACTAAGGTGCAAAAGTAGTTTTTAATAGTTGTATAGGTACCTGAAATCATAATGATATATGCGATAATGAAAGTCGACTATGTTTAATAAGTAGAGCAAGTACAAGCACTGAGATGCGGTTTGTTGCTTAGTAAACTGACCTTGATATTGAAACACACTTAATACATTCACCGACACGTGCGCTATACTTAACAAAATACCACAGCAAAAAGACCTCCCTCCGTGATTAAACTGATATAATAAACAAGCAAGTGAGGACCCGGCACCTCCACCAACAATGCTATTCTTATGGAGTTTCAATATATCTCGCTCTACCGGCACCTCCACCAAATGCCTATCACAATCTGCTATTTTAATCGTTGGTTTATGACGGAATACGGTAAATTTGACTTCATCATGATAGATTTACGACTGTGATGTGCATTTAATTCTAAATATCAACACCCACTCAGTCACAGAACTGATAACCAGTATACACTGTCCATACCACTGATTGCTCACTGTCCATACCACTGATTACTATATTTCCTATTAAAAATATCGATCTTCGGTGAGTTATCGCTCACTCGTCGATTGCGTCGGGGCCTGCAGGGTTGGCTTGGTCGCTTGATTTAAAGTCCCCCACTGAAAATCAGTTATATAATCTGAGTGGGCAGACTCGAAATAAAAATTTATTTATTTATTTATTTAAGGAATATTTTAAATAAGCAGCAGACCAAGCCAACCCTGCAAGCTCAGGCACCATCGATGAGCGAACATTGACCTAATATAGAGAAAGGTGTTTATTTTTTATTTTGTTATTAATATTTCCATTTATTTGTATATCATTTGTACACAATATTAACAATAAATGCGATAGTTACAGAAAGAGCATCCGCCCCATACGACGACGACGTGAAAAACTAGGGCGCGTCAACCGTTGGGTCATAATGCGCAAGTCCTACTCTAGCCTTGTGAATATGGGGAGGAGGGGCCCACTCTGGTCAGAACCAGCCATGGTTAGGTGTAGGAAAGGGGGGGGGGGTTATAATAATTCAAAAGAAACATTATTTATTCGAATGGAAATAAATAAATACAGTATGTTCGATGTGAATTAAATGTTGCTATATAAATAACTTCTTATGCATTCAAAATGGTTGAGACTCTTGCTCAAGAATGTTCTTACTCTCTGAGGTGCTAGCCCCCTCCTTTACCCTCACGGTCTCCCAAAACAATGAGCATCAAGCTGGTTGAGGGGTACGCGTCTTGTCGGGTGTTAGCGTCTCAATAACCCAATTCCTTTGAGCATCGCAATACATAAAATTCTATACTTCTTTACATGTGAATTTGTTTATTTGGATTAAGGACGCGTCAACCGTGAGGTCATAATGCACCACTTTAGCCTAAGGGGCCTTCAAATTCCAACTCGACACCTTCTCGTGGTTTGGCCCGTGTATAGGGGAGTTTCACTCCCTGAAACTAATAGCGAGCTCTGGGTCGTCGTCGGGGAACCCTTCCCTTTGACTACCTCCCGACGGCGACGACAAAGACAACACGGACGGATGATGACACAGACGGAGACGACCACGACGTGGGGGAACCCCTGCCCTCCCCTATATGCTTGTGGCTGGTTCTGACCAGCACAGGCCTGTCCCCCCTTGTTCCCCCGCGTCATCCCTTACGTCCCTCCCTTCGTCTCGATTAGCCAAGTTGCATAAATATGAGACGTAAAGCAATATCCAATCAATCTTGCCTAAGGGGGGGGGGGAGGAGGGGCCCATGCTGGTCAGAACCAGCCACGGGTAAGGGGAGGAAGGGGGGTTTCTCACGTCGCGGTCGTCATCGTCATTGTCATCGTTCGTTGTGTCATTGTCATCGTCGCCGGGGGGTCGTCAAGGGAAGGGGGCAAGGTCCCCGACGACGATTGCCAGAGCTCGCCTCTAGGTTCGGGGAGTAATGTACTCCCCGCTTACTAGCTGATGTTTGCGAGGTGGACTTTTCTCTTGAATCGCCTTTAATCCTGTCAAATAAGAATTTTTGAAGGAAAAAATTGCGATGTCGCTGAATTTTTGCAGAGACCTTCCTTAAATGATACTTATGAACATACTAAAACTCCCCTACAATCGGACTGGAGCTTCGGCCGCCATATTGGAAAATGGCGGCCAAAAAGTGTTGATTATCGAATATCTCCATATTGGTTGGAGATGGACAAAATGTTTCAATGGCAAAAATATTCCCCATTTAATTCCCTACAAAAAGGTATCTTCTATAGTTTTGGAAGGGGCAAAGGTTACGTCACAAAACCGTGGTTTATATGTTGCTCATTGGAGTACCAGCTAATTTCCTAATTTTCACGCCCAGCATCAAACAATGCCCGGTAAATCCGTGAAAAATCGATTGAAATACAAAAGGACTTTTGTACGGGGTTCATGAAAGCTTCCATTAGTATTTTAAAAATCAGGTCGGCAAAATCGGATTTTGCATTTACCCGGAATTTGGGTTTTTCCATTGTTGGCATTTCCTCAAAAAAGCCGTATTTGACTGTCCATTATTAAGCACTAAATAGCATTAAAGGAAAAATTATTTCTATGCACATTGAAATGACTTAAATAACAACCCGATTACAACCAAAGTATTAATCCAATATTGCGGCTACTTCCTAATATTTACAACATCAAAGTGAATGATGTAACAAAAGAGTCTAAACAATAGCACGAAAACAGTATTCATATTGTAAATATTAGGAAGTAGCAGCCATATTGGATTTAAACTTTAGTTGTAATTGGATCATTATTTAAGTCATTTCAATGTGCGTAGAAAGAATTTTTCCTCCAATGCTATTTAGTGCTTAATAATAGACAGTCAAATATGGCATCTTTTAGGAAATGCCAACAATGGAAAAACCCAAATTCCGGGTAAATGCAAAATCCGATTTTGCAGACCTGATTTTTTAAAATACTAATGGAAGCTTTCATGAACAACGTGCAAAAGTCCTTTTGTATTTCAACAGATTTCTCACGGATTTACCGGGCGTTGTTTGATGCTGGGCGTGAAAATTAAGAAATTAGCTGGTACTCCAATGAGCAACATATAAACCACGATTTTGTGACGTAACCTTTTCCCCTACCAAAACTATAGACGATACTGTTTTGTAGGGAATTGAATGGGGAATATTTTTGCCATTGAAACATTTTGTCTATCTTCAACCAATTTGGAGATATTCGATAATCAACACTTTTTGGCCGACATTTTCCAATATGGCGGCCGAAGCTACAGTCCGATTGTAGGGGAGTTTTAGTATGTTCATTCGTATCATTTAAGGAAGGTCTCTGCAAAAAATTCAGCGACATCGCAATTTTTTCCTCTAAACGTCAATATCAGATCTTATTTGACAGGATTATTTTACGATTAGCAGAGCCATGCTCTGGGCAAATTCTACCCCGGGCCCAGACGGGGGGATTTCTTCTACTAGTTTTGCCGCAAGCTAATAACCATTCAAGAGGTATTCACCTGCTTTACTCGAAAAATATATTTAATTCAAACTAACTAGTTATGAATTAAGAAAAAAATATATATATTAGGCCACCAAGTCCCCCGAAAAATCGTCAACAACGACGTGGGAAACTAGGGCGCTTCAACCGGTTAGGTCATATTCCCGCCGCCTGTGAATGAAAGTAAATTAAAAGAGTTAATGGAGGTATGTTTGATGATTAGATTGTTTTCTTAGTGTATAAAGAACAAAATAAAATGATGATTCTGAAAGTAATAGCAGAATAAAGTTATGTATGTGAATGAAAAGAAAGAATAGAAACAAATGTGTATGATGTGAATTAAATTTTGTTAAACAGATAACTATGGATGACACATTTAGAAAGTTTGTCGCCGTTATCATATGATAAAAGTTCTTCATATGAATGGGAGAGATCAAATTGAGTGCGCAAGGCGTCATATTTGGTATATTCTGTTAGCATAATATGATGTATGATTAAAGGCACATCACATGTGTCACATATGGGAATAACCTTTTCTCTGGTTAAGAGATATCCGTGAGTTAGACGAGTGTGGCCTATCCGCATTCCAGACAACACCACCTCTTCTCTACGGTGAGAGTCGAGACGTAGGTGGACGAATTTTGTTAGTCAATGTGGGCATCACACTACGCAATTTGTTATTTGCAACACATCCCAAGATGCTTGTCGCAAATCCAACAATCTTTGCTTGTATCCACTCTTGACATCTGGAACGGGAACTAGATTGAAATCAACGTCGCGACGCTGGGAAGCTTCCTTAGCAGCCCGATCAGCGTGTTCATTTCCCTCCATGCCCACGTGTCCAGCTATCCAGCAAAATTATTTTATATATCCCTTAGAGGTTAGTTTTTCTAAATAGAATTGGATGTCTTATTAGTAGGGGAGCATAGGTAATTCCGTGGCCGAAAAGGTGAAAGAGCTATGTATGTGGTATCAATCGATTCGTATTGATCCATAGATAAACAATTTCGATGGTGAGAGTCTTGATTTTTTTGCAGAGACCGGCCATATCTAAAACAAGATGGCCGCCGCTTTCGAATTTTAAACTAGCATATCTTCGTAAGTATTTGACCGATTTCAATTTCAAAGGTACCATTTGAAAGGTAAATGATAGAAATTTAAATTATTTATTTCAAATTTTCACGAAAATCCCATTTGTTTGAGGTTATGTTACAAAAACTTTAACTGTTTACTTTACACTTTCTCGTTATGGAACGATATTTACTAGGTAAAAAGGTTTTACATTTTCTTAACTTGCATTTTTGGTAGATTATTTCTATGTGTTTTTAATGAATCCATGCATTTAATTTTCTGACAATTATAGCCTGAGTTTATGTAATTGAAGCGATGGCATGTGTAGGTGAATATATGCTACTACTGTGTGATCTTTATGTTTCAAATACATTTTGTCGAGACACAATTGGTGAAACAATTAGATATTTGGTATCAATCGATTCGTTATGAACCGAACTTAAACAATTTTGATTGGGTAAATTTCGATTTTTTTACTGAGACCTTCCCTGGGCAAAAAACAAGATGGCCGCCGTCATTGAACATTTTAACTAAATATCTTTAAAAGTATTTCGCCGATTTCAATTTTAAACATACCGCTGAAAAGATAATAAAAAGAGCTACAAATGATATTGTCATGAATATAGATTATTCATAGATCAGGGTATCCGACAAATAACTGTATAGTTACAAATCTAACCTGATTCACTTAGGTCAGCTAAAACACCCAGGCGTTCAGGTGCAACTCTGTTGAATTATACGCTAAAATACATCGCGACGGTGACAATGAGCAAGACAAAGACAGAAGAATATTAAACATAAAGCAGACGGAGACGGATAGTATCGGGAGAATGCCTAGCAACTACGAGTGCTATCCATGGACTTGCTGACATGAGACTTTTCGGGTGCACTCGACTTGATCGGGAAGCGCGCTCGCTCTCTCTGACTTCGGAACTCGAGCTGGCAACATCATCGGGACGACGTGTGATAGTGTGATAGTGTGTGTGCGTACAAGTACAGAGAAGAGGGTCGACTTCTAGTGGAGAGGGATCAGCATTCACCCCTGGAACGATCTGAGTTGTTTGGTGACCGCCTCTGAGCTTCGGGAAGGTTGTGGTAAGCCAAGTCATGTTAATTTAACTTCAGGTCAATCGGGGTCATGATTGGTTGTGACCAAGCCACGTGTTAGTCACGCACATGCTGGAGAGTAGGCAGTACAGCGCACTCATTCTTTTAGTTTCATCCTGTTGTTAATAAATGGGTTTTGTTATTCACTATGAATCCGGTATTCTGATTTAAGTAACAGTAGTCACCCTCTGACCGATAGTAAGATCCCTACATGTTAGGAGCTAGCCTAGGGATTGCAGGACAAGCTACGAGCCCCCAGCCAAGCGGCCGTTGTACTGAGGGTCCTGGGTTCCTGACAAGGTGAGGTCTCTGCTGTATGCTTCTCTGATGTTTAGACAGGACAGTATGTAGAAGGCTAGTCTGACTACATGACAATGGTGGAGGCGCCGTTTTCTTTTAAATGGTTGTTTTGAGTTAAGGTCAGAGGGTGTGTATTGAATTAAAATTCAATTATAATTTTACAAAAATGTTTCGGTTTTATTTTGTTGTCGAGTGTGTTGGTACCGGCAAGTGCGTGGTAACGTGGTGAGAGGTCATCGCTCGGGAGGTGGCTAGCACGTGTGCTACTGACTTGGAAATTGCGATTCTGCAATTTTGCTTGAATAGCTCGTGGAATATCTGAGGACAGTGCACGTATTGTTATATGGTTAACAATGGTGATTTTTGAGTTGTGTATTTTGTTTGCTGATGTCGGACGTTCCATCTCAGAGAGAGTTAAGGGTGTTGTTACGAAGATTAGGGGTGCCTAGTTGCTCTGATTTGTCACCGTTAGAGAGGTTGTTGTTGTGGGCTAGAGAGCTAGAGATATTAACAACAGGAGAGGTATCTGACGACGCTGTGGGTACACCATTACCTTCAGAGAGTTCAGATAGTTCAGATAGTTCGGATAGTTCAGACGCGGAGGGAAAGCACGTGGATAAGAGTCGTTTGAAACGTGTGAAGGGGAAAGAAAGCAACATGCAGACTTCACAGTTTTTTCCGTCTAAATTTAAATCTAGTGAGGATGACGCGGATCGTTGGGTGGCAACATTCGAGCGAATAGCGAAAGCTAATGGTTGGGATGATGCTAAAAAAGTTTCGATGCTACCCTTACATTTATCAGGCACGCCGCTCAGTTGGTATGAAACGATTGAGGAACGGGCAGCAGTTGAGGCAGCTGCGGAAACACCGCCAGGGACCGGGTTATTAAAATGGGCAGATGTAAAATCGCATTTTATTCAGGTGTTTGGTAAACATAAGGACGACTTGCCGCATTGGATACGGTTGTTGGGCAGTAGAGTTCAATACTTAGGGGAGTCATCTGAAGATTATATGTTTGATCGGTTGAGGCTGTGTGATAGGGTGAACAGTAAAATGAGTAATGCAGAGAGGGTGGGTTGGTGCATTACTGGACTGCGACCTGATCTGAGGGAAGGGGTAGTTGGGAAGTCATTTCCAACTGTAGAGAAGTTGTTGGAGTCGTTGCAGGAAGTGGAAACTATTAGAAATAGTGCTCCTCCCCCTGTATTATCTACTGTTGTTGCGCCAGTAGTAGGGGCTGTAGATTCAACAGTGGCACAGTTGGCGGATTTAGTTAAGGATCTGTCGAAGCAGGTGGCATCTCTTGCTGCACGATTGGATAAATCAGAGTCTGGTGGGGCTCAGCGTAGTAATCAGTCGGGGCAGAGAGAGGGTGGTTTTCGTAGGACGAATCAGCGGAATGCTGGTGGTCAACCGGTGTGTTATGGATGTGATAAACGTGGACATTTTCTAAGGGATTGTCCAGGGTTTAAAACATTCAGAGCGCAGCAGGGTGGTCAGGGTGCTCCTACTCAGGGTGGTTCAGAGGAGGCGGGGCCGTCTTCCAGAAGTCAGCAGGCGTCGGGAAACGAATAGCCGAGCCGGATAGACAAGGGACTCCGGTGGGGCGTCGATGGACACGTTCGGGAGAGAAAGGGGTACATAACATGGCTGGAACAGCGCAATGTCATAAGGTTCAGAAGAATCAGGAAGTTTGTCAAGGGTGTGGACGAATAGGGCATGTGCGAGAAGAGTGTTCAGTTTTTTGGGAAAGGGATGTTCATAGGCAAGTGTTTTTGCATGAGTTTCCCAAATTGTATGCATCTCTCCTGAAGGGTTCAACTACCCCTTGTGAAGTTCAGAGACGACAGGTACCTAGAGTTGACAGTTTGTTGACAGCTGAGGAGACGCTCGTGCCGAATGTAGGTCATGATGATGTACAGTCTGATTGTGTTAGTAGTAGTGCTAATCAGAGGTTGTGTAGTAATGTAAAAAATGTAAATAGCACAGTTGTAAATAGTGACAAATGTGTTGTTGAAGAAGATATAGTGGTTATCCGCACTATTGGAGCATTGAAGATAAGTGTTAATTTGGATAACACATTGTTGCACACATTGTTAGATACGGGTGCGGGAGTGTGCCTACCTTACTCAGCCAGTTTCCAGGGCTCGCGTTCGGGGTGAAGGCGCCAAGTCTAAACCTTGTGTTATCAGTCGTGTCAACCAGGGTGTTATTTTGATGCTTGTTACAAGAAGAAACGTCACATCGCCAGAGCTAGGCGTTTGGCAAAGCGCGTAGAGAGCAACAAAACCATAGATAAAAACTCAAGGACATCAAGCCTAGGCCAGAAAAACGAGGCCCACGTCGGGGTTCGCTTGTCGGGTCCACTTGCGGTCGCAGTGAAGTGCGTCCACTATTTTGCAGCTGTCAAAGTCTAACCAAAACAATGACGTCGTTCATAGGCAAAATCGACGAGTTTAACCCTTCTCTTGAAGATTTTAATTCTACATAGAACGGTTGGAACAGTTCCTAATTGTAAATGATGTTCAAGATACAAAGAAAGCTCCACTGTTTTTAACTGTGATGGGTCCACAGCTTTATGCTACCAAAAATCGTTGGTAAGTCCAGACAATCCTCACTCAAAAACATTTAAAGAAATCGTGTCTGCTTTAGGTATCACTTCTCACCTACAAAATCAATAAAACTGAATGTTTTGTATTTAATAAAAGAGACCAACTCGAGGGGGAAACAGTAGCGAATATGCTGTAGCTCTTAGTAAATTGGCTATTTCTTGTAAATTTGATGCATTTCTGATCAAGCTCTGCGAGATCGATTCGTATGTGGTTTTGAGGAAAGAAGATATGCAGAAGAGGTTGTTGGGTGCAGAAGATAAACTAACCTTTAACAAGGCTTGCAAGTTAGCTAAAAGTCTCGAGTTAGCTGAGAGTCACACCAGAGTCATCAAACCTTGTAAGGGGCAAATTGAAAGTGTGTCTAAGCTGTCCAATAGTAACCGACCCAAGTCAAGTCACTACAAGTCAGGGCCTATGCAGTCAAGGTCAAGTCAGTCAAGGCCAAGTGGGGGTAGTCAGTCTAACTCAAAAAAAAGTCACGATCATTCCAGTCAAACAACAGTCCAGTCCTCAACAAGTCTATCAGAAGTGTCGACGATGTGGTCGTCTGCATGATGAAAAGTCATGTCCGGCAAGAAACTGGTCGTGTTTCTCTTGTCAGAGAACAGGACATACCTCGAAAGTATGTCGCCGTCGTAAAAGTGTGAAGAACATTGAGGAACAGCAGTGTAGCGAAGGTAGCTCGGTAAATAGTGACGTAGAGGATGGTGAAATAAATCGTCTAGAGTCAAGTGGGCAATCTAGAAACCGTAAGTAAGCTGGATAAACCTTTGCTAGTTCCAGTAACAGTAGGAAAGCATGTCCTTTACATGGAGATTGTGACTGGGGCTGCTAGTTCAATCATTTCGGAAGAAATGTATCGAAATCAGTTCAGTGAGTACACGTGTAATCCATCAACAGTGAGGTTAAAGTCTGTCCTTGGTGAGCACCTGAAGATATTAGGTCAAATATCTGTAAATGTGTCAGGTAAAAATGATGTTAAACATGTGTTACCGCTTATAGTGGCAAAAGTGAAAAACTTCTCACCACTTCTGGGTAGATCGTGGTTAGAGTTTTGATGCCTAGTTGGAGAACAGATTTGTCAGCTCCAGATAAGTTTATTCGTTCCATATCTATTGAAAATTCAGTAAAAGAAGTAAGAAAACTCCAGTCAGAATTTCCTAATGTGTTAAGTTAAGGTGTCACAGGCGTTAAGCATAATCTTGGAGATGAAACGGACATGGGTGAGGGGATTGCGGGAGAGACGTGTTGGAGGAGGGCCTCAGAAGTTCCGCTCAAAATATTTTTAATTTGTCCCTCCAATAGCGAGCCGTATATTTACGACGAGGCAGTGGGATCTGTTTGTACTGCAGAAAGGTTTGAGAGGACGCGAGATGCGCTCACACATTGCCCAAGGTCGCACTGAGATCAAATATCACCATTCACGAGCTGGCGTAAAATGACGTGTCGTCCGTCAAGTATAAAGAAGTGTTTACATTCTCACATTTTGTATTGAGTCATGAGTGTTACGAACCCATCACATAATGAGAGGAAAACCAAAATAATTCAATTAATGTTTAGTTTTTGTCTCTATGCAATGATCATTATTCTATGGAATGAGGGATTGCAAATAAAGAACATTACGCAACATTTGAAATAAGTATAATGTTATTATTATTCTGAATACAGGCTAGACCATCACATAAAAATTATTGTCAGTAAAATGTGACGCGACTTGGGTTCAAGTCCAGAACAATCTGGTCACAGGATACACACCACTCAACTGCTATAACCTAGACCCGGGTAAGATCCCCGGTCAGGACACAAGTTTTATAGCCTATTATTGCTATCACTGCATTATTATAATATGCTAGCATACGATACTACAATAATAATCAGTACTACAGTAATAATAATCAGGACAGGTTGTGACGGGATTCAGAACCCGAGACCTCCCGAATCAGTCAAGCCATTGAGCCATTACATACACAGTATATAACATACATTGCGTAACTTGCCCTTATTTTTCGCGGAGGAACATTTTTGTATCCTCCAAAGATCAATGGTTAGCACAAACTAGTGAAAGGGATATGTAGGTACACTGGTACAGTGATAGTCAGTGGTATCACCCAAAAAAATAATTTATGGGTATACGCAGTGGCGGCTGACCTATACCTGACCGGTGCCATGGCACCGGTACCTGCCAAGGGTGGGTGGGGGGGTGGGTGGGCCAGCGTAGCTCGTGAACCCACCCACATATTTTGTCCTTAAAAAAAATATTGTTAGTATAAAAATGATGTTTTGTGCAAAAGCAGCTTTGTGTTTTGTAAGCCCTGTAAGGTCTAATCGTCTACGAGTCAATTCTAATGACAAAAAGACACCTCACAATGAGACAGTGAGTTTGCTTTCGTTGTTTTGTTATCTATTTTGCCAATGCAGCTGACTGAGTGGTCAACTGTAAGGTTGTGTGCAGTTGCCCCTGCGCTGCGTCTATCTTCTATCTCGTTCTCGGGAAAAGTAGAGTATATGGGGCCTATCCCGGTACTCTTTATGTGTTTGTTGTTTTTCTTCAGCAAACAAGAAAAAGGCACATAGGGCTAGAAATCTAACGAACAAATATTAAACAACATTGAGAATCGTAGAGCGGAGTGTCCTGAATTATAAGTCACCACTGAAACAACAGTAAAAAAAAACTAAAAAGATCTAATATGGTGTGGGTATATTTTAAGTGCATTTTTATTAATTGGTGGTAAAAGTTTTTTTAAAAAAGTAGGGTTTTTAATGACGGAAATACATTTATTAGCTTTCATTCTGCTGCTCTAAAACGCGCAGATTGCCGCCAAACATGACCTGGAAGTAAAAAAATTTCCCCCCATTTATTATTCGCCCCTCCTAAGTTGTTTTTCACCACTGGGCATGGGCGCCCGAGGAGGGGGCAAGGGGGCAGTTCCCCCCCAGGGCCCCCGAGCAAGCAGAATTTGGTAATTTGCCCTCATTAATTGATGTGTGGATTTATGATTAAAATTGTAGTATTTAAAATGTGCATGGAAAGATTTCTTTTCTGATGAACGATTGTTAAATTTAATGGTTGCCAATTTCTGCGAAATAAGTAGCTTATTTGTCTTTTGCCTGCAACAAATTCGTCTTGAGTTTTTAAAAGAATACCACTCCATGAAATAACGCGAGTTTTGACTGTTACAATAAAAGGCTAGCGAAAGCGAAAATGTGAGGTGGGGTAAAGTCATATTATCTCAGTGGACAAGAAAGCTAATATCGTACAACTCAATGTGGGGAATTGAAGCCTTTGGGCTGAACGACAAAAAATGGGACGTTCAATATTTGAATGGTTTTCTAGTTTTGAGTGTCGACTGCACAAAAATTACATAATTTTGGTAATGAATTCAGCCCACTACATTTTTCCAAAACCCACCATTCAAAAAACCTGATTTTTAAAATTTCGCCTGCGGCGCTATTGTTGGGGGGCTCTGCCCCCAAACCCCCGTGATGGCCCAACGAAAATACAAATTGTATATTTGACCCCTGCAAAATTCCTGCGGGCGCCCATATCACTGGTGGTGCAGGATCATAGGAATGGGGGAATTTCCCTCACCCCCCGATTTTTACCCCTCCCAATTCAGAAGGGTTATGACCCAAAAATTTCCCATTATTGTTGGACGTGAACGCGAAAAGTAATGATATGCATATTCAAAGGTTGTAACATGGTCTATCTCGTCACTACTAAAATTCTTATTTCAGTTTTATAGTTTTTTACTGTACAAAAAAGACATTAATTTTGGGATTTCATTAACCCACTTATTTTTCCTAGAAGCACCAAAACCACTCTAAGAAACTGATTTTCAAAATTTTTGCCTGCGGCGCTATAGTTGGGGGGGGCCCCCGAACCCCCCCTGCTTGTTCCCCCTACACACCTGTGGGGTGGTAGGTGGTACAGAAACAAACTGGCACCAGTCATATTGGAACCTTCAAGCCGCCACTGGGTATACGCTCTTTCCTGGGTAACGAGCACGTTTGGGAACAATGGGGGGTCTGGGGGGGGGTTGGCCCCCCAGTTGATACGGGTGCGAAGCGCACAGCCCCCGGCAAAAAAATTTCGATTCTTTGTGTGATAGGAGATTTTGACAATTTTGTTTTACAAAAACCTTAAAACATATATGAAAAAATTGCAAATAAGAAAAAAGTTCAACATTTATATAATATCTAAGAAAATAATTAATTTCAAATAAAAGTTGCGCTCCCCCTCGCCCCCTCTGAACAAATTCGCCCTCCGTAGTTACGCCAATGATATTGTAAGTATGTAAAAAGACAAATGTTTAGGAATTTCCAGTCACGCAGCACGCAGCACATCAGTTTTATATGCTTTCATCCCGGTGTTATAACTTATTTTTTATGTCGACTCCAACCCCAAAGTCCCCGTTTACACATTCCTAAGAAAGGGACTCGAACCCACATCAGAACTTAAATAAATTTGCTACAGCAAAAATCAAACCCCGGGACCTTCTGTTTGGAAGCAGGCCTTTTTAAACCCCACGACCAAAAAAGTTTACTTTTACGTAGTTAGAAACCAATACAGAAAAACTTGTGATGAAACAATGAAAACAGTGTTTTTAACTACTAATTTGGGTTTTTAAAATGATTGGCTTATAGTCGCGTTTATGGATGCTCACCCCCTCTTTGTTATCGAGAACGATTCTCTAATGTTTATCTGAGTTTTTAGACTCTGAAATGCAGGGTTTTTTGATAGGATAATGTCCCTCTTTCCCAACCAACCCAATTGGGAAAATAGCGGGTGGACCCTAGTGTGAGTGAGTGTGTCACACGCGTTTTCTCGCTTGCGTCCAGTGTGTGCTGTTTACTTTCCCGACAAAGACCAGACATTTCATGCGATTGTGTGTGTGGGTTTGGGGGGGGGGAGGGGGGGAGTGTTTGTGAAAAAATGAATCAAGGTAAAACAAAACATTTTTGTTTTAAAGTGTTAGTATTATTTTGTGTTGAAGTTCAACCCCTTCGGCCCAAAAACGCTGGCCAATTGAAATTGTCGGATTTCGATATGCTTACTATCATCCCTTTTTTCCAATATTTTTTCCCCGAAAATTTTTTTGGTACTCAAACAAATGAATGTGTGGCCTGAAAAAAAAACCCCCCCACTCAAGACACCAAAATTTTAGCCCAAGCATTCATTTTAAAAATCAAATTAGATATCAAATAATTGATACTTTTTTTTACTATACACACATTTAACAAATCAATCCTAAAATATCATTTTACCCCCCTTCCCCAAAACAGCTAGAGATTCAGTGGCCCCTTTCACTAAAAAGGGATAAAAGGTTTTTTAATACGAACTTTTGTTTGATATTACACCGGAAATTTAATTTAAAAGGGATTGCTCATTTTTAAGTTGCAACGGGTTGTTTTATTTTTTTGGAGAAAAGGGCGGTCAACCGTTAGGGCATAACCCCATAACCCCTTGTTTTTTTAAAACTTTTTTTGGGTTTTGGGTAGTAGGTAGTATGGGTATTTAAGGGGTTTTTCATTGGCGAAATAAAAGGGGGGCGGGGGGGGGGGTTTTGAAAATAAAGGGGCGTTAAAAAAGGCAAATACGGGGGAAAAAATTTTTGGAAAAAGGGCCCCGGGGGGCGGGGGTTCGCACCAGCCCCCGTCCCTTTTTGGATTTGACAACCCCCCCCCCCCCCCCTTTGGGGACATTTATGGAATACACCCCTAGTGTTTTTTATTCTTTACCCATAGTTCCCTTTTTTCATAGCAATACAAAATAGGGGTGGGCCTACATCAAGATACTATGGAGGGAAAGAAAGCTGACAAAATACTAATTAAAAAGCTAAAATTTAATTTAATTTCCCAAAATCCCCAACCACGACAAAAAGTCACGCCCTTTTTAAATACTTGTGAAATTTGCGTATTAATTTTTAAAAGGTGAATATTTTTTTAATTCGAAAGCAAATTTTTATTTTCCCAAAAATTTTTCCTTTTAAAAGGTACCCTTTTTTTAAAAAAATTTTAAAAAATTTAATTTTTATTTTTAAATAGTTTTTTCCTAATTTTATGCAGTTTGAAAATTGGGGGCTAAGTAATTTCCCGGCTGAACTGGGGGAAAGACAGCTTTACGAAAGATATAATATTTTATTTTTATTATAAAAAACATGTGAAAAAAACCGATTGTTCCATTTTTTTTACATTGTCTGTTTTTTTTTCCCGATCGGATTATTTTTTTTTATTGAAACTATTTTCTTTACTGCAAAACCAAATGATTCTCGTTTTATAGCCCAAAAAGATTTAAATCGAGGTTAAAAATTTTGTTTCCCCCCCCGGAAATTTTTATAAAATTTTTCCCCCCCTTTCGGGGTAACTCAGGTCTTTAAAACCCCCAAAAATAAATTTTTAAAAAACAGTCAAAGAAAAAGATACAGAAAAGATAGAGAAAGTTTGAAAGACAAAATTATATTTAAAGTTTTAAAGTAATCTTAAAAAATTTTTTAATGACGAGACGTGGCAAATCTACAAAAATGTTGTCGACCCGCTATTTGCATCCGTTGTTGGTTGGGTCCCTTGCAGGGCCAAAAACAATTTTCACAAAAAAACAATAAATGCGTGTTTGGAAAAACACGTAAAAAAAGTAAATACTTGTCAGGCAAAACAGGCGGAGCCCAGCTTTCCCACCGATGCAGGGCCTTTGAGAATAAATTTTTACTTTTGAAAGAGAAAGGTTTGGGGGGGCTGGGGGGGGGTGGGGACAGCTGTGGGGCTAATTTATTTCGTTACACGGCGTTTTTGGGAAAAAACACAAAAAAAAACCAAATTGATATCTTTCATGTGTAATGAGGATATGCTCGCGAAACAGTTTTTTACAAGGGTCGGCTTTGATTTTCTCCCCGTGGGAAAATACCTTTAAAAGTTTTGATTTTTTTTTTTTTTTTTGGGTTTTTTTAGTGCCCACAAGTTCACCATTTGTATTTTAATTTTTTGACACTTACTATACACCCCAATAATAAAATATAACTACCAAATAGACTGAATCATGACGCCGTCTCCCCTGTCATTGTTAAAAAGGGATCCGCCCCCACCGCCCCCCGGGGAAAACGGGAAAACCCGGGCCGGGGGTTTTATTCCAGTGGAGACAATTTTAATGCAATATATTTTATTTAAGATTTTTTTTTCGTATTACAGTCGTGTAAAAATTAAAAACAGAAAAAGACTCCAAACGGAAAAACTATTTTCTTTCCATTTTTTAAAGGCCTTTCGCAATTGAGGGCCCAGTCCCTTTTTTTACGTGGGGTATCCAAACTGGAAAAAAAAAAAACGCGCGGATAGAACCCAATGATCCGGGTTCGACTCCAAAACGAGTAATTTTTTAATTTAATTCTTTGTCTGTTATAATTTGACACGTATCATATACTAGGCTAACAAAGATTGCGTTCCGTTACATGCTATAAAGTAAATATGTTTTCACATCATGTGCGAGCGTAATCCTAATATGAACTGATGACCATTGCAGGTCATACTATAATTTAGCATTTTCCATCGAATTTATATCGTATGCACGATTATGATTATGCTGTGTACGTTTCTTATTGGGCTCAGCGTGAAAAATAAAATGGTTGATTCAAGCTTAACAGCTTACACAAATAACATAATGTCTTACTGTTGCCGTGTTCATAGCAAACAGAAAACATGTATTATGCGTTGAGTGGTGTTGTGCATTAGCTAAACAGTTTTACTCTGTGGCCAATGAAATTGTTAATTCGAACATAAATAACCATCCTGTCACTCAAAAAGACATTTTGCCAAAGTGCGCCACTTGCTGGGGCTGAAAAAGCCTAAAATATCGGCAAAACATGCATCATAGTTCAGTAGTTTAGCGGTAACTACTCACACGATTTTGGTAATTTTTTATTTTATTTTAAGATAAATGTTGAAATTAGGACTTGTGTGATGTACATTTTCCATAACAAGTTTTGTAATTTTTTTATAAAGCTCTAAAGTGAAGGTAAATTTTCAAAATATTGTCCAAGTTCGCAATTTTTTTATAAGCCCATTTTATATTCAATTTCGAAAATCGACATCACACAAGTTCTTGTAAATTTTATCGTTGAAAAGATTTAAAAAAAAATTATGCCGATATGACAATTGTGGGCCGAGTTCCAACTGAAATGCGGGGACACTGCATCGCGCCGATATTATAGCTACTCCTGTGCAGCCTTAAGATGATGGAAGTGCAATCAAAGGGTTTGAGGCAAATATTGTCCCTAAAGAAAATTGTGTGCCAATTTTTCACAAACCATATGCGGTGCCTTATGCACTCACAAAAACGGTTCGAGTCAGAACTAGACAGACTCGAACAAAAAGGTGTTATTGAACATGTAAAACATAGTGAGTGGGCATCTCCTGTAGTTGTAGTTCCTAAGAAAGAGAAGGACACAGTTAGGCTGTGTGTTGATTACAAAGTCACGGTAAACAGATGGGTGGAGACAGAACATTACCCTCTACTTAGGCTAGATGATATTTCTCCTCTCTTTCAGGAAATAAGGTATTTACAGTCTTAGATCTTAAAAATGCATACCAACAGTTAAAAGTTTCAGTTGCTTCCAGACCAGTGCTAACTATAAATACAAATAGGGGCCTATACCAATTCAAAAGGCTTCCCTACGGTGTAAGCAGTGCTCCTGCCATTTTTCAATCTGTAATTGATCGTGTGGTAGCTGGAATCCCCAAGGTTCGTGTCTATCTTGATGATTTACTGATAGCAGGTGAGGATTTGGAGGAAAACTTGCGCATATTAAGGTTAGTACTCGACCGTCTAAACCAGTATAATATCAGGGTAAACCTTGCAAAATGTCAATTTTTCCGCTCAAGTGTTGAGTACTTAGGTCACTTGATTGATGGTGAGGGAATTCATCCAACGCTAGGAAAAGTTGAGGCAGTACAAAATGCACCCGAGCCAAAAAATCTGACCGAGTTGCAATCTTACCTTGGACTCCTTAACTTCTACAACCGATTCCTCCCAAATGTATCAACAGAGTTAAAGCCTCTGCATCGTCTGTTAGAAAAGGGGCGGGAATGGAACTTTACTCAAGAATGTAAACAGGCTTTTGCATTCAGCAAAAAGTTACTAGTAGACAATCAGGTTTTAGTGCCTTATGATCCATCTAAAGCTATGGTGGTGACTTGTGACGCCTCCCAGTATGGAGTAGGTGCAGTCTTGTCCCATATCATAGATGGCGTAGAGAGACCGGTGTGTTTTGCTTCTTCTACCCTAAACAAAGCGCAACAGGGGTATTCTCAAGTTGAGAAGGAGGCAATGGGAATCATTCACGGTGTACAGAAATTTCATAAATATTTGTACGGTCATCATTTCACTCTCATTACAGACCATTTGCCATTGAAAACAATTCTAGGTCCAAAGAAGGGCATTCCAACATTAGCCGCAGCGAGGTTGCAAAGATGGGCGATTATATTGTCCGCCTATGACTACGATATCCAGTATCGAAAAGGTAAGGATATCGCCAATGCTGATGCGTTAGCCAGGTTGCCATTGGCCGATAAGTTTTGTAATACAATACATGTTGGTTCTCCTGTCAATCGGGTCTGTGAAACCTTGTTGTCCGATAAGCCATATACAGCCAGAGACATAGCTAAATTCACGGCAAAAGATACTGTTCTTTCACGAGTGCTGTCGCTTACGCAACAAGGGTGGCCCACGTCAATTGTTGATCCTAACCTAAAACCATATTTTGATCGTAGAAATGAGTTGTCTGTAGACGAAAGCTGTGTAACCTGGGCAAATAGAGTGGTGGTACCTGAACAAATGAGAAGCCACGTACTATCTCTGTTGCATGACCAACATCCAGGTATAGTACGTATGAAGTTGCTTGCTAGAAGTCACATTTGGTGGCCAGGTATCGATAAAGCAATTGAACAATTGTCCTTAACATGTGAGGTGTGTCAGCTAGCTAGGGGAGTTACTCAAAAAGTTCCTCTGCACAACTGGCCAGCACCAGTAAAACGTTGGCAACGAATTCACTTAGACTTTTCAAAGAAGGAAAATGTAATGCTATTAATATTAGTGGATAGTTATTCTAAATGGGTAGAAGTGTGGCCTATGGCTTCTACTACTGCTGAAAAAGTTATTGACAAGCTTCGCTCTATAATAGCACTTTTTGGTTTTCCTGAAACTATAGTTACTGATAATGGACTCTGAAGAACTAAGGTGTTTCTGTGAGTCAAATGGAATTAACTTAATGCATAGCCCTCCTTATTATCCTGCTTCAAATGGGTTAGCAGAAAGACATGTCCAAACGGTAAAGCATGCGCTGTCTAAGTTCAACATAAATACCGAAAAACTGGGACAAAACAAGGGTCGTAGTCTGCAGCATAGGGTGGATAATTTCTTATTTCATTTCCGAAATACTCCCACTACAGTAACAAACATGTCTCCTGCAGAGATAATGCTCAGATTTAAGCCACATACCAAACTTGATATGTTAAAGCCTAATTTGGGTTCCACTTTACAGAGAAAAAGTGACAATGTAGAACGTTCGTTTAATAGTAAGTTTAAACAGAACAATAAGGTTTTCCTCGTAGGAGAGCAAGTGCTGGTAAGATCTGTAAATCAGCCTTCTCATGATGATAAGTGGCAGATAGGTGTGGTCAAGTTACAAAGGAGCACTGTAAACTATCTGGTGGATCTAAATGATAGAATAAGACTGGTTCATGCTGACCAACTTAAACATTCAGGCATAACTAATCCAACAAGGGTCGAATTAGGGCATGGTATATCACAGAAAAGTGCAATGGATCAAAATGTAGAAATGACCATTAATCCGAATGTAACTGAAAGACTTCCAAGTCCTAAACCAGGTACTCCCAAACCTTTACCTGTTACACCTATGCCAACCACTCAACCAGTCTCACCTCTTCCTAAAACACCTGAGGTAATCCCACCCACCATCAGATGCTCCGTGCGAGAAAGGAAAGTCCCAAAAAGGTTAGATTTGTAAACTGTGTGTAGCCTATCTATGTTGTAAGCATACTTGCCGTAGATTAGTCTAAAGTTTTAGTTAATCAAGTCTTCAAGTAAAGACCAACTTATTGGAATAAAGATTGATTTCAGTTGAGATGTGTACTAACTAGATGTAGTAGTATGTATGCAGTATAACCATTAATCATGTTGCTAAATTATGTAAGAGCGTGGAAATTCTAATGTAGTAATATGTAATCAGATCTAGTGTAACTTTTCATTTAAATTTAAGAAGGGAGAAATGTTGTGTATTCTCATATTCGTAATCTGGCGCACTTGTGTGACGTAATGTATGACGTAATGTCCGGAGACGGTTTCCGGCAGCCATGTCAACTTGGACGACAACTGAATAAACCACTCTACAATAAATTACGAAATGTGTACGTACTTTAAAACCCATTAGTGTAAATACATAATAATACCGAGTGTCAAGATTGTGAATCTATCGGGGTAACTTGTGCAGATAGCTCGGAACTAGCCCAGTTTGGGTAGTTGTAAACAGGGCTGAGTTCGTCGTCGCCTTCTAGCACAAATCAGTTCATGTACCGAATGTCAAGATTGTAAATCTCTCGGGGCGGCGTGTGCAGAAAGCTGAAACCCCCCAACTTGGGTAGCTGTAAACAGGGCCGAGTTCGTCGTCGCCTTCTAGCACATATCAGGTCATGTACCGAGTGTCAAGATTGTAAATCTTATTGGCGGCGTGTGCAGATAGCTGTTATTTTTTGTTTTATTTAGATTTAGGACGCTTCAACCGTTAGGTCAGAATGCACCACTCTAGCCTAGGGGGTGGGGGAGGAGGGGCTATGCTGGTCAGAACCAGCCACGGGTTAGGACAGGAAGGGGGGTGTCCCACCTCGCGGTCGTCATCGTCTTTGCCATCGTTCGTTGTGTCATTGTCATCGTCGCCGGGGGGTCGTCAAAGGGAAGGGGGCAAGTTTCTTGACGACGATTGCCAGAGCTCGCCTCTAGGTTCAGGGAGAAAGATACTCCGCTCTTACTAGCTGATGTTTGCGAGGTTGAATCGCCTTTAACGATTAGCAGGGCCATGCTCTGGGCCAATTCTCCCCCGGGCCCAGACGGGGGAACGACGGGGAGGTCGTCAAGGATAGGGGGCAAGATTCCGACGACGACCGCCAGAGCTCGCCTCTAGTTTCGGTGAGTGATACTCTCTTTCGTACTACCTGATGTTTGCGAGATGTATTCGATTGTAGCAGAGCCATATTCAGTTACCCAGGTGAAAAATGTATATAAAACCATTTTTAACGACGACGCGAGAAACTAGGGCGCTTTAACCAGTTAAGTACTATAACTACGCCTGTGATTTTGAAACTTTATAAAATTAGTTTTACGGTATATTGATGATTATATAACATTTTTCGGAGTTTATAAAAGAAAAGAAAACTTATTTATTTGAATTAAAATAAATAAATAAGGGAGCTGTTATTAATAGAACGAAATATTGTTTAATAAATTAAAAAAACCTCGTAGGCCTATCCGAATAAACTTGGTAAAACAAAGTTTAAAAAATGCTTATCCCTTCGTTTATGACTACGACGTGAGAAACTAGGGCATTTTAACCGGTTAGGTCCTATTTAGCCGCCTGTGATTTTGTTTTGTTAATTGATGTTATAAGCTGTTGTGTATTTTGTTTTTAAATTTTATAAATTAACAGACAATTTTTGAGATGATTGTTAACGCATTTTTTCCATGAATAATTAAATGTTTTTGATTTGTGTTCAATATTTGGTTAAAACTAATAACTTTGGAAGAGAAATTTAGAAAATTTGTCACATACATGGGCTCCGGCCACATCTGACTTGTTGTTGAAACTAGATCTTTGGCTCAGCCCATTTGGAATACGAACTGCTTGGGACTAGGGTAGTCACTCATTGCATCTTGTAGCAGGAAGATTATTAATATAACAGTTCTTGTTTATCCGTGATTATCTACGCAATCATTTATCATGTCAGAGAGATCGAGTGTGAATTTCTGTATAGTTTATTTTTTTGGATTAAGGGCGCTTCAACTGGTTAGGTAATGTTGCGCTACTTTTGCTATTGTAAGTTAATGAAATTAGTGCATGTTGCGTTTGATAAATATATTGTTTTTTTAGTTTATGAATCCTATTTATAAAATGGTCTTTTATAAACTGGATGGCTGTGTACGCTGACTCATGTGTACATTCTTTCATGGTCCTCTCCTTGGCAGCCGATTAAATATTATGTACGTTCATTGTGAAGTTTAAACATTTTGCAATGGTTTTATATTTGCCATGCATTATTATTATAATTTGTATTAATGTTTATATTTTTGATATATTTGTTTACTGTTCATAACCATCTCTTTTTATCCCCGAGGATAATTCGCCATTTCACTGTCACCACTTGTTTTATTTAGATGTAGTAAGAGTCTTTGTAAAATGGTACTAACGTGCTGTATAAGACTTTTAATAATAAATAAATGGAAAAAAATGACTGAGATGATAAAAGCACTAGAACATAATTTATTTGAATTAAAAATTAAATTTTCTTTATGTGAATTTATTATAAAATATATTTTTATGAATTTGTCTTGTTTCAATTGGTTTACTTGGATTAAAGGCGCGTCACCCGTTAGGTCATAATGCACCACTCTAGCCTAGTGGATATGAGGAGGTAGGGCCCATGCTGGTTAGAACCAGCTACGGGTATAGGGGTTAAGAAAGGAGGGGTTCTCTCATCGCGGGTTTTGAAATCCCTGCAGTTTCTAGATAAAAGAACAACACCCAAGTATGTATTTTGCTGAATGGGCCTATTGTCGGCAGATGATAAAACCAACCAGCCAAGGCCCTAAGTCTAGACGACTAAACCGATGAACAAATCAATGGTGTTTTACTTATCTCTAAGAAATCACGCCCAACAAACCACATTCAAACGTAGAAAGAACTTCTTCGTTTGCAACCAACACTAATATTGATTAAATCTTCATCCCTAATTACAAAATGAAATGTTATTTAGTCCAGAGAAATAAAACACGACTTAGAAATTGCGAAATGCTACCAAGACAGACAAAGATGGCGTTGGATGTTGTGTCCATAGAGATACCATTAGTACCTAGAGTCACCACCATGTCCGGGATTCAAGGCAATTTGAACGAGCCAAGATGTCTTCTGTGTGTGGCATGGCAGCGCGGAATTCAAACTGGTTGTAGTTTTTATGTACTGATCAGTATATTTATCGGCTTGGATACTGATCTTTTTATTGTGGAATCATATAATTTAAGAATGAATGAAACATTGTAATGGGTTGTTTATGGTCATTACTCATTAAAGGCACTGTAGCAAAGATTACACTATGCAACAATAACTTCCCTCTCCCCACCCATAGGGCTAGGCCAGTCTGCAATTTTTACGCGATAAATGTATGGACAGTGCGAACACCCGCGGACCAACGCCAGAATCAACAAGGCCGATTCAGAACAACTGTGAATTTACTATGTGCCTCGTTACTAGGACGGCTCCAAAATCCCCTCTTCACAAATTCCGAAGCCAAGAACTGATGAACTTTAGTCCTAATCAAAAGTTTAAAAACTTCTGCCTTTAACGGGAATCGAACCCTGAACCGTCTGCATTTGAAAGTAGAGACGCTAACCACACGACCAACGCACTATTCCATTGTGGACATTTGTATTATGTTCATATACCTCGAAAATCATTTGCAAAATTTAAATTTTGTTTTTTTTTTCTCAATTTCATTAATCGGGAAACACTGCCGTAGGTCAAGGTGTAATAGATTTTATGTCAATCATCTACAAGCACAACAATCCAGATGTTCAGAAGTTAACCGTCTCGGTAGCTTAGGGGTGAAGCACACGACCGGCAATCGGGAAACCGGGGTTCGATACCCCGCTGGGATGAGTGTGTAGTTTCTGGATTGATTAACATCAAATGTTTTTTTTTAATTTTTAATTAATTAAATAAAAATAATTAATTTATTATTTTTAATGGTTTCTACAGGGTTGGCTAGCTCGCTTTGATTTACAGTCCCCCACTGAAAATCAGTTATATAACTGAGTGGGTAGACTCTAAATATATAAATTTAAATTATAATATCTGACTTAGTTATTAATTTGTTAAGTTATTATTTTAATTCTAAAGCGAGTTTTTTATTCTCATAGTATTTCGAATTTACTATATATCTTTATGATCTTGGGGGGGAGGGAAGTTTGTGTCACATAGTGTTATCTTTGCTTCAGTGCCCGTAATGACAATAAACAACACATTACAATCTTCTATTAAAAAAAATAGGATTCAACATTAATAAGATCAGTATCCAAGCCGATAAATATACTGTTCAGTACGTAAAAACTACAACCGCCAGTTTGAATTCCGCGCTGCCATGCCACACTCAGAAGACATCTTTGCTCGTTCAAATTGCCGATGGCGGCCCATGCTCGGCGGATGGGAGTAGGGACTCTAGGTACTAACAGTATGGTATCTCTATGGTCAGAACCAGCCACGGGTAAGGGGAGGAAATAGGTTCTCACGCCGCGGTCGTCACTGTCTTCGTCATCGTTCGTGGAGTCATAGTCATCATCGTCGTCGAGGGGTCGTCAAGGGAAGGGGGCAAGGTTGCCGACGACGAATTCTGAGCTCGCCTCTAGTTTTATCTATTTACTAGCTGATGTTTGCGAGTTGGGCTATATATATTAACTCGCCTTATGCGATAAGCAGAGCCATGCTCTGGGCCAAGTTAGGAAAAGTTTCGAAAGTTTGATAGAGTTTCTTTTTAAAAGAATATTAATTTGATAGCTTACTTGTGGTGCTGAAGCTATATCACATAAAAACGACAGCTCGTCGGGTTAACGTTATAAAAAATGAATATCTTCATCACTAAACGACACGATGTAAGACGCTAGGGCGCTTCAACCGGTTAGGTCATATGGCGCCTCCTGTGATATTGAAAGTAAATGAAATGAGTTGTTGTACGTTTGATACGTATGTTTTTCTACTTTTGGATTATCTGGATTAAAAACGCGTAAACAGTTTGTTCACAATGCATCACCTTAGCCTTGGGGGTAGTCTTGGGGGGTGGAAAGTCCTTAATTAATGAGTTTAAGTTTTAGAGCGCAACAACCTTAGAAATGCAATGTGTTTTATGTGGATATTTATGTGCCTGTCTCGCAGCCTGCAACAACATGTGCGATGTGACATATTTCCTCCTCCATGTGTCGTAGCACTACGTTCATTGGAGCCGTAGAGAAATGTGTGCGTGTAAATACCTTCCTTTGCGTTTGTTATTTATGCAATTTCTTGCATTTGGATACTTCATATTATTTCTTAAAATGTTGTGAATTATCTATCAGTGGGATGCAGGGAAAACCGTCATTTATTACTTAAACAATGCCAAACGTCCATATTGTAAGCAAATCTGATAAGTCAGGGTTTCACCAAAGGGCTAACCACCAGAACTAGCTAGATCCTACCCTTCATCTGACTCAGAGATTGTTGACCAAGATCGTACTGTGTTTTGAGGAATTCGGGTTGGAAGATGAACGTGGTTTTACACAGTCAAAATACGTGTTTCAAACATGAGGAGAATGTCTTGTTATTAAACTCATAGATTACAGAAATCTGGATAATACTGTGGTCTGACTAGTGTGGTCTCGTACCCCGGTTTATTTGGATTAAGGACGCGTCAACCGTTAGGTCATAATGCACCACACTAGCCTAAGGGGGGGGGGGGGGGGGGCCCATGCTGGTCAGAACCAGCCACGGGTAGGGGGGAGGAAGGGGGGGTTTAACACGTAGCGGTCATCATTGTCTTTGTCATCGTTCGTTGTGTCATTGTCATCGTCGCCGGGGGTTCGTCAAGAGAAGGGGACAAGGTCCCCGACGACGATTGCCAGAGCTCGCCTCTAGTTTCGGGGAGTAAGATACTCCTCTCTTTCTAGCTGATGTTTGTGAGGTGGACTTTTTCTCTTGAATCGCCTTTTACGATTAGCAGAGCCATGCTCTGGGCCAATTCTACCCCGGACCCAGACGCCCAAGTAAATGAACAACAAACAACTGACAACCAATCATTCATGTTGCCTGCTCACCAGGTTTCCCCCAAGCTTGTTACTGACAACCGTCCGGTCCTGTTCGGTTCTTCTTGTGTCTCTTCTAAACTTCTGGCCTGATGTCCAAAGTGTAGGTCTCAATCTTCAGGTACTGCGCTACCCCCGCCAGGCGGGAGCGCCCCGGTAGTTCTTCTTGTGTCTCTTCTAAACTTCTGGCCCGATGTCCAAAGTGTAGGTCTCAATCTTCAGGTACTGCGCTACCCCCGCCAGGCGGGAGCGCTCGGTAGTTCTTCTGTCTTCAGGCTCTGACTCACCTTCTTCTTTGACATCTCGAATAGAACTCTCGTCCAAACCACACTTGGTTACCAGCTAATAGTTTGTTTTAAAACAGTCAGCATTTCTCTAAGTCAAACATAATCGAAACCATCACAACTTGTTCTACTTAGTGATACCATGCTTGATGTGCTCAGTGCGTACCTTCCGATGTAATATAATGTAACACCATTTTTAAGAATAATTACACAACACCTTGGGGACTTGAGCTATCCCTGCCATAATATTTCCTACAACCTAATACGAAGATATAATAAAAAACAAGACGTAAGAAACTACGGCGCTGCAACCGTTTAGGCCATATTGCGCCGCCTGTGATATTAAAATTTAATGAAATGAGTTTAGGGTTTAAGTTAAAAAAAAAGAAAATGATAGAGATGAGAGTATTGGCATAAAAACAAGATTTATTTGAATAAATGTGAATAAGAGGATATATTACTTGCGTGTTAAGCAGATTCCTGTTGCTCGGCCAACTGACACCACAGCTCACTGAGAAAAACTGTAATGTTGTACTAAAAAGGTTATAAATTATCATAACAAAACTCATAATGTCACCTATTGCTAGCAAAAGGATAGGTTATATCAATAATAAGCTATGTTTAAGACAAACATTATGCCAAAGTTAGCCTAACCGCAAAGCTTTGTTTATTCAAATTTTAAATTTTGTCAAGTTAAATAGATCCCATTGTTACGTTAACTCAAATATTCTTAACGGTAACATATCGATGTCTTCTTAAGAGGTTTATAACCACCCGAAGGATTTTGGTTTATTTGGATTAAGGACGCGTCAACCGTTAGGTCATAATGCACCACTCTAGCCTAAGGGGGGTGGGGAGGAGGAGCCCATGCTGATCAGAACCAGCCACGGGTAAGGGAGGAAGGGGGGTTTCTCACGTCGCGGTCGTCATCGTCTTTTGTCATCGTCGCCGGGGGGTCGTCAAGGGAATGGAGCAAGGTCCCCGACGACGATTGCCAGAGCTCGCCTAAGGAACTTATTGTTGGAAATTTACAATCTTGCGGGGTGAAGGACGGGGGAGGGAAAGGCGTGAACATATTTATCCCCACTTCGATTTTTCTGCATAAAAATATGGCACTAGCCGCCAGCCGCGAGAGGGGTAACGCACAGATAGACAGCATGACATGATTTAATGCCCAACTGGCTACAACGTTCTGCCAAGGTCAACCCCATTGCCACAAACCTGCATAGATGCGAAGATGTATATTTTAGCAGTGTTTTATCCTCATCCTAAAGTTATTTTCATATTTTTATAGTTGTAAATTGTAATGAATAACATACCAATTTAATATCATTTTTAATTTGATATTGAACACGGTAATTGGTAAGTTATCCAAATTTGTGTCTCTCCAGAAACAACGAAATGCATATATATTTATTGGGCTGTCTGAGCTCGTAGGATGAAAAAGCTCCAAATGAATGACGTAGGAATATGATAGTAAATTTCCGGTTAGATAAACTAAATTAAAACTAAAACGCAATTGTTATTTATAAAAAAAAATACGCATTTGGTATTGTGCAATAAGTAGGGCTGCTCTGCAGCCTTATATAATCATATAATTTTTCTGCGAATTATAGCACGGCAGGTCACAAAGCAGTGTAGGCCTACCCAACGGGACAAGAGTTCGATTCACACACTAAAGCTATGTCCTAGAAAGGTAGTAGTGTAGTGTAGAAGATTAATAAATCAACCACGTATTTTACTGAATAATACACTTTTATCAACAGGGGCGCATCTCAAGAAAAAATTATGAATCGGAGTATTTTTGCTAGAAGTTATTATGCAGGACAGATTGTACATAATTATATTTATCGCAAGTTGCCCGCAATAAATTCCGAAACTGACATTGGTAAGTGCAGAAGCTTCCCGACGAGCGCCGACGAGGTACCATTGTACCAACCACATTGCGCGAATGGCAGGTCAAAGCTAGGAGTCAAATGTTAAAACTTATGTCATTATTATTATGTTAATTTATAACACGTCACGCCGTTAGATGTGGTACATACGATAAGAGCGCTTGTCCAAGACGTTCGGCGTTCGAAATCTCAATGAAATTACCAAGGCAACACTACGATTTGAGCCGAAAAAGTGCGTTACCACTATTTATTAGGCCTAAAAACCCAGAAATTACACATACGGGAGTGATTCCTAATTAAAATAAAATTGAGAAATATACTACTAGTACTACCATCTGTCATTCATCTGAGTAAAATATTATGAACATGCGCTAAGTTTTTCCAATTCCGTCCGGGGGTCACAAACATTGTTGTATCAACACTTTAATCTAGAGGTGCCCCCCCCCCCTAGATTAATGGGCATTGTTCATATAAATCCTCCCTGCGCGCATCCTCATTCCCAAGTTTAGAGGCCTACACCTCGCGTCTCGTGTAATTTAATTGACAATATTATTGATTTTCCAAAATCTAGAGACCAAAAACTTTAAGCGAAAAAATTGCAGTCACATTTATATATGAGTGCATTTTGTTTATGACGATGTTATATTCCAAAACTTGTAACTAATACAGAAATTATTTACAATCACTTTCACTGATCATTGTCACGAAGCCATTTCCAAAGTCAATCACCAAGTAATTTATTCACTGTTTTTTTATAAACAACAATATGCGACGTATGCTGCCTTCTGTAGTCCACAAAAACATCACAGCTCCGCTGTGGGGTGACATTTTATGATGTAGTAGGGTATTTTAGTATCAATGGTGAGCGCAATCAGAAAACAGCCGGCCAATGACCAATCTTATTCATAAATAGGTATGTAAGATCAGCAATCAAAATATATAAGATATGTTTCACTAAGTGGTAATAAAATAAGATACTTTCAGTAACAACGCTATGCAAGAGTAATATCTGACCAACGACAGTACTATTTATAACTCCATGATCTGACATTACATTGTGTGTGGCATTGTTCGAACTATCGGCCATGTGCAGTAAGTGGCGATGAAGCGCGTGAGATCGCCGGGTTCAAGGACACGCGTGTACTACACACTGAACTATTTTGCTTATATATCTACGTGACTATTGATGTGAATTACGTAAATGTTATTTGCAGGACACAAAGAAATGGGTATCAAAAGACTCGTCTTGAAGTCAGGAACAAGAATAAAGACGTTTTAACCGCGGATAACGATTTAGGTCGTCAAGAGCGGGACCCAAGGGCTCGTGCTCACGTTCACGGCGTCAATGCTTTTGCTAAGATGTGACTCATTGTTTTCATAGGCCTAAGGCCACAAAATACATAAAATAATTATATTCGTGTTGACAGTCTACCATATCAGTAACAACGGACAACTGATTTTCTGTGGGCACCGACGAGTGAATTCATGCGCCAACGAAAGATCGGCATTAAAAATAAGAAAAACGCGTCCGAACTAGTTGGACACGATTCACCCGATGGAGACGCCAGAATCAACAAGATTAAATCGGATCAACTTAAAAATGTATTATGTGTGTCATAAAATAAAATATATTTTTCATCTAGGCCTACATCCAGCGAGAAATCGTAGAATAGTATAGTTCGTACATTACGTCTAATTATATGGCAACAATTCTCGAGATGTCTGTCCTATGGATATGACCAAATGACTTTGACAGCGCAGCCTATAACAAACGATTTTACTTTTCTTGCACATATCACGATAAAAGATCGCTCTCACTATATCTTAAAATAGAAATACTAAGTAGTAGTTTAGAAATCACCATCATCCTCAATCATCATAGAAATCAACATAATACGATATACATAATGTAGGCAACATTAATTCTGATGCCGTCCGCGGTGGCACATATTATACTATTGTGACGCTGGCGAATTTCTCTATATGAGGACGCGGATTCGAATCCTGCACAAGGAACTGTTTTTTGTAATTGTCTTTCACACTCATCTATCATTTACTCATCGTCTCGAATAGCAAACTTGCAATAATAAGGACGTTTACAACAAACAATAATCACTATCATTAATTTCTGATTATGGAATTATTTCGGCAACGATTTGAAAAGCTGTACCAGTAAGCAAACCTCAAAATAGCAGATTGTTTTATGTAATCTGATGTCGAGCACATCCGTTATCTAGATCCCGCCCAACAAATGGAGCCAAACATGTATTTTGCAAGGTGTACGTCTTTCAAACTTGAAACTACGTCTGCATTTTTCTTCCGATTTGAAATAATTTGTGTCAATCCACGTTTATATCATTTTTAGAGAATATCTTTACATTGCACATACTTTTACCGATATCAGGTACTTATGCAAATTCCCTATTGTTACAATGCAGGATAAAAAAATATACAAATCATAATTGCAATCAACGAGAGTCTTCCCACCCAGTCAAAGATCTCATTTCAGTAAGGGACTTCAATTTAAAGCTATCCGAACCGACGATAACATCGACTGGCGAAATAATCGGGACATTTGAAATCGTAGTTCACAGATGGCCATAATTACTCCGCGGATGAGTCAGTATAGACATAACTACTTCGGAACAACCATTTACAACATGTGCTTCATGCTAAGACGGTTTCAAAGCCACACTCTCAGTGGATGTAATGCGATACCCTATACCCAGATTATGGGTTGATTCAAGTCGGAAATCGAACCAGCGACCTTCTGCTATGGAAGCAGGGACGCTATCCTTTGGACCAACAAGCCACAAACATTACTTGGCAGACTTGCTTGCCCCCAGAGTAATGAAATGAAATATTCTGTAATAATAATTCAACCATTACGTATATAGTGGATGGGTAATTTCTGTCCTATGGATATGACCGGTCGAAAGGCCCGACCCGACTACCGTACTTTAGCAAACGATGTTATTTTCTTTATCGTGCTGAAAGAACGCTACACGATATCTAGAAAATAGAATAAAGGTTCATTTTGGTACTATATATAATATATAACTTACTAATCGAAAACAAACAATATTGCTTAGCTCTTACAACGCGGACATTGCGGAGAATCAAAATTATAATCTACTAAATAAAGAACGCGATATACATATTTAGACAGTCTCAAATTCTGATATCGTCCGCGGTCGCACTCGCATATATTATAATAGTATTGGGACGCTGGCAAATTACACTAGGAGGACGCGGATTCGAATCCCGCACAAGGCATAGGTTATCTGTAATTGTTCTTCACTCTCGTCCATCACCACTCGTAGTCCGAATAGCATAATGGCAATAATAGTGACGTTGAACAAACAATAATCATCATCATTAATTTCTGATAGCGAATATTATAGAATTCTTACGACAACGATGAAAAAAGCTGTCAAGCAAACCTCAAAATAGCAGATTGTGTTTATGTAATCTGATGACAAGCACATCCGGTGTCCAGATTCCTGCCCACTTTACCTCCCTACTTGCTTCGAAACAGACACGATCGATAACACTAGAGAGCGCCACCAAATGGAGCCAAAAGTGTGCTTTGCATGGCGTTCGTACTTTTCAAAACGTCTACATTTTTCGTCGATTTGAAATATGTTTTTTTTATTTTACTCAGAAATGAACTGTTATTCTACGTACATGGCCTGATTCCCCAAATTTACTTCCCTTGGTCACACAAGAGCAGTAAAACTTTGACCGGAAAATGAACATTTTCTATGGACTTTGAGGACTCGTGGGGAAATGTTATGATTAAATGAACAAAAGGGCTATGTAAGAGAAATAAGAATTTAGTTATCTATCAGAGGAAAAAAACAGAATGAAAAAATAATGATTACCCTGTCCGGTAGTTTGAAAAGTACGAAAGTACTGCCACATGGCACGATTGGAGTGCTATTTAAATCGCACCCAATCCTCTTAACAAAAGAACAAACGACGAGCGTTAGAAGCAAGGGCGCATCAACCAGTTAGGTCATATTGCGCCGCCTGTGATATTGTAAGTTAATTTTAATGGGTGTTGGATGATTATATTGGTTTGTAAATTTATATAAGAAACGAAAATTTAAATTTGAACTTAATAGCAAAATATAAATTATTTATTTTTATTTTAAAAATGAAATGAATAAAATGTGAATTAAATATGGTAAGATTGAAGTTATTCATATGAATTTTTGTTCTGTTAATTTGCTTTATTTGGATTAAGGCCTCGTCAACCGTTAGATCATAATGCAGCCACGGGTATGTCAACCGATAAGTGTTATTGGACCACTCTAGCCTAGGGGGATATGGGGAGAAAACCCCCATGCTGGTCGGAACTAGCAACGGGTACGGAGAGGAAAGAGGGGTTCTCAAGTCGTCTTTGTCTTCGTCATCGTTCGTGGTGTCATGGACGTTGTCATTGGGAAGATCGTCTAGTGAAGGGGAGAAGTCCCCAACGTCGACTGCAGGAGCTCGCCTCTAGTTTTGGAGATTAAAATACTCCACTCTTTATACCAGCTGATGTTTGCGAGATGGAATAGTCCTTTTCCTCGTTTCTGAGATCAGCTCTGGGCTCTGGCATCCGGCCAAGTTCTACCCCGGGACCAGACGAAGTCTTAATTGCATAACCCTGGAAAATGAGCCCCATCTGTAAATGATAACTTGTCTATATCTATTCTATCTATTCTTAATAATACATAATATCTCTCCTTCCCAAAGTCGCCTGGGCCCGGACGGTCACGGGTCAAGGAAAGACCTACCACAAAGCACACGAGGCCGACTAAACAATTGTCTTTACTCTTTACGTGTTGTCGACAATACAAACAAATGCATAATGCTATTCACAGCCTTCATGTCGACACCGCGCTAGTTGCCAGGACTAAATGCATTTGATAGAAATAAGATGATGGCAATAAACTTCTAGCGTAAAGTTGACCTTGAAAAGATTTACTTGAGAGAATGACGACGGTTCTTGAATAATTCAATACGAAATTGACATGAAAATATAAAAGAAAATACTCATGTCCGCTTTCCAACACATAATTGAATATTTAGTTCGAAATAGAAAAAGTATTTTTTTTTTTTTTTTTTTTTTTTTTTTTTTTTTAATAGGGCGCTTCAACCGGTTAGGTCATATTGCGCCGCCTGTGAATGAAAGGAAATGAGAAGAGTGAATGCAGGTATGTTTGATGATTAGATTGTTTAAACCGAAAAAAATTGTTGTGTTATTTACTTCCTCGGTAGGATAAAGCAATTTCAAATAGTTCAATATGTAAAGATTCTTCTGTTTATAATAATGCTAGTTTAAATACAATCACTTCAAGACACAATCTCAATGTTGTTGAGCGTGGCAAGATGTCGCTGCAGACAAATAAACCAGAAGAAAATAGGACCAAACATAGCTAAGAATGTTCAGAGCACAAAGAACACAACGTGAGAAACTCGGGCGCTTCAACCGGTTAGGTCATTATTGGGTCGTCATTGACATTGTTAGTTAATATCTTTGATAATCCGTTTTGTATATTGTTTTCAAAGTAAAAAAAAATGATGGAGATGATAATAGCACAAGGAAAATATTTATTTGAATTAAAAATTAAATGTGCTTTATGTGAATTTTGTACAACAATTATTTTTATAATTTTGTCTTGTTTTGATATTTTGTGAGTTCCTACATGTGGACGATCCGCACGTCCATGGATTGTTGTTGTCTCTGATGTAAAGATACGAGTTGTCAGCAGGGACTCGAACCCAGGCCCGAATGATCCGTGACAGCATGTTACGCCCCTATTCGTCGGGAACAATCTAAGTGACCTGCATGGCCGGGCTAATGAGCCACCACTAAAGCATAAGGGATGTGGAGAGAAAAGTCCCATGATTGTTAGAACCAGCCTCGGGTGAGTGGAATTAAAGGGGGGTTCTTACTTAGAGGTCGCCATCAATCTTTGTAATCGTTCATGTTACATTGTCGTCGACGTCGCCGAGGAAAGCCAGAGCTCGCCTCTAGTCTCAGAGTGTTAAATAAAAATTCTTCCCCGCGCCAAAACGGTTGGTGGGGGTGTACCGGGGGAACTCAACCACCACGGGCAATAGTTGGGTTAGGGGGGAGTTCCTCACGTCCCCGGCCTGAGCTCGCCTCTCAATGCGGCTGTACGTAACTAGGTGATACTTGTGTTATCTTGTACTGATCGGCAGAGGGAATACCCTGGGGCCCAATTCTTCTTCCGGCCCAGACTCTCTTCTTGGGTTTTAAAACCCCGCACTCTGCAGCCTATAGAACACACGTATTATGACGTAGGGTTTTCTAATTCAGACGCTTCAAGGACTCACGGCTACACCCCGGACAATTTCCTCCATGGGCCAAGACGTGTTGACAGATCTCTTGGTTCGTCCAGACTTCTGAAAGTACCTTCTGTGTTTCTTATAAACTTCTCTATTACAAACCGGATAAATTGTATTTGCAGATCTGCGCCGTGCACTCTTATATATGTTTTAACAATTCTTGAATATTTTAAATGAAAAGTTTAAACTCAAGTAATTTAAATGCTTTAAATGAATGTCACACAATAGAGCCTTATATAAAATAAACGACTTTCCTTTGATACAAAAACAAAAGGGTTTTTCACAGCCCTCTGGACGAAAGACGACGTTAGAAAATAGGGGGCTTCAAACCGGGTTTGGTCATATTGCGCCGCCTGTGAATGAAAGGAAATGAGAAGAGTGAATGCAGGTATGTTTGGGTGATTAGATTGTTTTCTAAGTGTATAAAAAACAAAATAAATTGATGATGAAGAAAGTATAGCAAAATTAAAGTTATGTATGTAAATGAAAATAAAGAAAAGAAAAAAAATGTGTAAGATGTGAATTAAATTTTGTTAAATAGATTACAATGGATGAGAAAATTTTGAAAGTTTGTCGCCGTTATCATATGATAGAAGTTCTTCATATGATTGGGAGAGATCAAAATTTCGTGCGCAATGCATCATATTTGGCACATTCTACTAGCATATGATGCACGGTTAAAGGTACATCACATGTGTCACATATATGGGAGTAGCCTTTTCTCTGGTTAGAGATATCCGTGTGTTAGGCGTGTATGGCCTATACGAATTCTAGACAATACCACCTCTTCTCTACGTGAGAGTCGAGACGTAGGTGGACGAATTTTGTTAGTCAATGTGGGCATCACACTATGCAATTTGTTTATTTTGCAACACATCCCACGATGCTTGTCGCAAATCAACAATCTTTGCTTGTATCCACTCTTGACATCTGGAACGGGAACTAGATTGAAATCAACGTCGCGACGCTGGGAAGCTTCCTTAGCAGCCCGATCAGCGTGTTCATTTCCCTCTATGCCCACGTGTCCAGGTATCCAGCAAAACTCTATTATATATCCATTAGAGGTTAGTTTTTTCTAAATAGAATTGGATGTCTTGTACCAAATGATGACTAGAATACATGAGTTTTATAGCTTGAAGTGAACTTAAGCTATCTGAACACAAAAGGTATTCTCCACAACGACAGCGTAGAATGTATTTAAGAGCTTTCACGGATGGCGATAACTCTGCAGTGAAAACTGAACACACTCGCTTAGCCTGAAACGTTCAGTTTAAGGTGGAGCAATAAAAGGCACTTCCAACCTTGGTGTCAATTTTGGAGCCATCTGTGAAGACCAAAGTAAACCTTTGATGTTCATGGCAAATCTTTCTAAAGTTAATTTTGAATACACTATCGCAAGTAGAGTTTTTATCAAAACGACAAAGGTCAAATATAATAATCGGCTCTGGTGTAAACCAGGGCGGGTTATTGCTAAATACAAAATTAAAAACTTTGGCAGATGAAATTCTATAAGATTAAACAAAAGTTTACATCTTAATCCCGTTGGAAGAGATGCCTTGGGTTTGTTATCAAAGTGTCTGACATATGTCGTGTTTAAAACATTCCGATTTGCTTGATGGTTAGGCATAGCTTTAGTTTTTTCATTACACTACACCATCAAGAGGTTTTCTCCGTTCTGCTAAGGAGGACAACACCTGACTCGGCATACAAGCTGACTACCGGCTTGTTCGAATGCACCAAGAGCAATACGAAGACCACAATGGTGGACAGTGTCTAGAAGTTTAAGGGTTGTGTTACTTGCTGAAGAGTATACAACATCCATAGTCCATCTTGGAGCAAACTAGAGATCCGTAAATTCTCAACATGCAAGTCCTATCTGCACCCCACGATGTATTACTGAGAACTTTCAATAGGTTGATTTTCAACATGCATTTTTTGCGTAACTCAACAACGTGGTCTTTCCAATTTAGCTTTTTGTCAAACACCATGCCGAGAAGACGGACATTTGTTTTGAATAGAAGTTCTACATTGTTAAACGATAGTTGTGGGTCATTTTGGATTCCTTGAAGACGGCAAAGTGAATGCACTGAGTTTTTTCGGGAGAGAATCGTGTCCCCCGCTTTCGAGCCCATTCACTTATATTGTTCAATCCAATTTGCACGTGTCTTTTGAGCTGTTGATAATTTACCGATCTGTAAAGATTCCCAGTCATCTACAAATAGGCACGACATTAGGCCTCTTTGGGATACAATCCACCACACTGTTTATTCCGATAGCAAACAGTGATACCGACAAGACCGAGCCTTGTGGTACACCTGTTTCCCAGTGAGAACGAGTCTGACAAACATTGTTAACCACGCACTTTGAAAGTTCTATCTTTTAAAAGTTTTCTAAAAATTTTGGCATGTGCCCTCGAAAACCCCACTCGTGAATCTGTTGAAGAATATTATATCTCCATGTTGTATCGTATGCTTTTTCAATGTCACATTGAATCTGAAAACAATGTCCACATCCATACCCCATTCAGACAATACAAAATTACAACAATTCTGAATTTTATTTTCCAAATTGTGGATTTAAATTCATTGTTCATGATGTTTTGCAACAAACCCTTCTTGAATAAACGTCTCTAATCGAACCAAGTGGTCGATGGTGCAACGACGTTGACGAAATCCACATTGGACGTTCGCCAATAAACTGCGTGTCTCCAGCATCCACATTAGTCGTTTGTTGATCATCTTTTCGAACAATTTGCAAAAGCAACTTGTCAGAGAAATAGGGCGATATGAAGTCGGCATCGACTTATCTTTTGTGGGTTTGAGAAGTGGAATTAAGATGGCACTACGCCAACTATCGGGAAATATGTCAAAAACCACAAAATATTAAAAAAATAAAATAATAACTTCCAATGAGGGATCAGTCAGGTGCACAATATGTAGTTGTGCATTTTGTCTTCTCCCACAGATGTGCGACGTAATGAGCTTAACGCCATACGGAGTTCCCACAAAGAGAACGCTCTGTTGTATGGCTCATCGTTTTCAGATGAGAAATTAAGTTTTCGAGCTTCTGTAAACTGCTTGTGTGCTAGAAATTCTGCATCATATCGTGCATTACTGCTTACCGATGCAAAATGTGTACCCAGTACTGAAGCCACATCTGCTGGAGTAGTAACTAATTGCCCGCCATCCTTGATAGCGGGTATGGTGTTTACCTGACGTCCACTAATTGATTTAATCCTTTTCCACACCATCGTGGAAGAGGTGCTGTAATTTATAGAAGATACATACTCTTGCCATGACTGCCTCTTACTATGTTTTGATAATTCGTCTCGTTTTTCGCTCTCTCGTGCTTAGAATCTCATATATGTCAATGCACTTGGACATCTGACAGTTTGAAGCAAAGTTGTAATGATCAGGTTCCCTGGATGTTCTGCAAGAGATTTGGTTTGACCTTGTTTTTTTGTTTATCTTCAACCGATAGGCCGTGAGTGCCCAGCATAGATACAAGTATAACCCCCACCCGGTGCCTAGGAACAATTATTATCTAGTGCCTAATTTAGTGATGGAGTAGGCCTACTGTGAGTGGTGTTATCTTCTTATTCATGAAGTGTAGAATATGAGATGGTAATATTTGATACAACCCAGGACTTACACAAATATTTTGACAGACCGGGATTTAAACCTTTGCCTCGCACATTCCAGGTAGGTGCCTTATACCGGGTTCAAATCCCGGTCGTGCTGATTTTTTTGTTGGTTTATATGGAATAAGGACGCGTCAACCATTGGGTCATATAATGCACCACTCTAACCTAGGGGTGGGGGAGGAGGACGGGCCCTTGCTGGTCAGATCCATCTACGGGTATGGGGAAGAAAGGTGGTTCTCACGTCGCGGTCGTCATTGTCTTCGTCATCGTTCGTGGTGTCATTGTCGTCATCGTCGTCTTAGGGTCGTCAAGGGAAGGGAACAAGGTCCCCGACGACGATTGCCAGAGCTCGCCTCTGTTTTCGGCGAGTTAAATACTATCCTTCATACTAGCGAGCTGATGTTTGCGAGATGGACTTTTTCCTCGCACGTTCAGTATTCTTAATAGAATTGAAAGTATTTAACCAAATAATGACCTGAATGCATAAGCAGAAGCTTTACGGAATGTTGGTGCTGGACTACGGTTCCGTTGTCAATAAAGATCAAATAACTATCACTAAAATTGTGTCATTTTTGTCACTGAACATGAGTATAGTTTTAGGGAAACTGAGGTATGCGACAGAAATATGACGACGTGAGAAACTAGGGCGCTTCAACCGGACAGGTCATGTTACGCCACTTGATGTAATAAATTGATCATATCGTTACAAGTTTGTTGTTTAAATATTTTTATTTGGTTATATTTATTTAAAAAAATTTAGATAATAGTGAAAACAATAAGAAAATTGAAAGATTTAAATGTTTGTTTAATTTAATTGAGTACGCGTCAACTATAAGGTCATAATTCATCACTCTAGCCGTATGGCTGGTCAGAACCAGCCACGGGTAAGGGGAGGACAGGGGGTTTCTCACTTCGCGGTAGTCATCGTCTCTGTCATCGTTCGTTGTATAATTGTCGTCATTGTCGTCATGGGAGGGTCGTCAAGGAAAGGGGGCAAGGTCCCCGACGACGATTGCCAGAGCTCGCCTCTATTTTCGGGGAGTAAAATACTACTCTTCATACTAGCTGATGTTTGCAAGGTGGACTTTCTCTCTTGAACCGCCTTTTACGATTAGCAGAGCCATGCTCTGGGCAAAATTCTATCCCGGGTTCAGAAGGGGCATTTATAGGGAGGTAGTTTTCCACGTTACCGACCATAGAGTTATGAGCGCGTAAATCGTTGTATTTGTTATTTGTTGTTTTAATTTTATTGTTCTACTAATTATACACATGTTGTTGATCGTATTTGGCACAGGGTATTTTATGCAACAAATAATGACACAACGTAATGCATCGCGTTATTTTAAAGTACATTAATCAATAATGATTTTATACTGGACATTTAACTCCGTCTTAACAACTTGTCTGAACTTTAAAGTGTTGATGAGCGGCCATATCTAGAATTTTCACTGCCTTGTTGAGAAGGCGGCTGTCAGGTTCATTCTATAAGAAAGAGACCAAACTTGAACATATAAACGTTGTGAGAAACTAAGGCGCTTTAACCGGGAAGGTTATATTGTGCCGCCTGTGATTGCAAGATAATAAAATGAACTTCTTGTGTGTTTGATACTTTTATTGTATTCTTAGATTACGAATGAAAAGAAAATAGTGGAGATGATAGTGAAAACAATAAATTTCATTTTTATAAAATTTTAATGAATTTGAATTTGAGCTTCAAATAAATATAGCATGACGTTGAGCGCCGTTATCATATGAAATGAGTTCTTCGTATGAATGGTAGTGATGAAATTGCGTGCGCAAATTATAATATTTGGTGCATTCTGCTAGAATATGATGTACGGCTAAAGGTACATCACATGTGTCACATCTGGGCACAACCTTTTCTATGGTTAAGAGATATCAGTGAGCTAGACGTGTGTGGCCTATTCGAAGTATGGACAACACCACCTCTTCTCTACGTGAGAGTCGAGAGGCAGGACGAAGTGTATAAGTCATGTGGCATCACAACTGGGGTAGTTCCATTATGTTCACCACATCCCTAAATGAGTAGGACTCGAGTGATCAGGCAATTTAACGCGCAGGTAGGAGAATACGTGCAATATATTTTTTTGAAATTAGAAGATAAAAATTTAATTTTAAATATTTTACTTTAAAATAACTTGTTTAGTAATCATTTAAAATAATATATTTCTATTCCGTAAATAAGATGTGTATTAGGTTTAAGGTTGCGTCAACCGTTAGGTCATAACCTGTTACTCTAGCCTAAGGGATGTAGAAAGAAAAATACCATCATGTTAATCAAACCAGCCACGGGTAGGGGTGAGAGGGGGAGCGTAGGTTCATATGATAGGCGACGTTGTCTGAGGACGTCAAGGTCCAACACAACTCGCCTCTAGTTGTAGGGAATAATATACTCTCCTCTTACTAGCTGATGTTTGCGAAATGGTATTTTTCTCTTGAATCACCTTTTACTATTATCAGAGCCAGGCTCAGGGCGAATTCCACTCCGGGCCCAGACGGGGCTCAATATGTTTTAAAAACTATTTCAAACCTTCGTGTATACGCAGTTCTAGTATTGTGTGTTCCAAGAATAGGGAAGTCTCATGATTACCCGATATTGACAAACTAGAATATGAACAGAAAGACATTCATTTTAAATCCTCACAACAGAAAGTTAAAATTTTTAATAAATTATTGTGACTTTTATTGTGAACATGGTTTTGACCTCACATGAGAAACTAGGGCGCTTTAACCGGTTAGGTCATATTGCGCCGCCATCGATATTGTAATTAAATGATATAAGTGAAAATTGTGTTTCAAAATTATATAGCTTTCGTAGTTAACAAAAGATAACGTAGTGTAACCCACGTCTTGGGCGATCATCTAGCCTTCAAAACATGAAGGTTGATTGTTGCCATAGTCAAAACAGAATTCCATTGTGAAATCGATATTGTTCAACAGCTTTTTTTTTTTTTTTTGTTTATTTGGATTATGGACGCGTCAACCGTTAGGTCATAATGCACCACTCTAGCCTAAGGGGGGTGGGGAGGAGGGGTCCATGCTGGTCAGAACCACCACGGGTAAGGGGAGGAAAGGGGGGGTTTTTCTCACGTCGCGGTCGTCATCGTCTTTTGCCATCGTTTCATTGGGGTCATTGCCCATCGTCCCGGGGGGTCGTCAAGGGAAGGGGGCAAGGTCCCCGACGACGATTGCCAGAGCTCGCCTCTAGTTTCGGGGATAAGATACTCCGCTTTTTTCTAGCTGATATTTGCGAGGTGGACTTTTTCTCTTGAATCGCCCTTTTACGATAAGCAGAGCCATGCTCTGGGCCAATTCTACCCCGGCCCAGACGGGGGAAATAAATAAATAAAAGATAAGTGTATGATTTGAAATAAATTTTGTTAAATAGATTCTTTGAATGAGAAATTTAGAATGTATGTTGCAGTTATCATGATAGAAGTTTTCATATGATTAAAAGATTCAAATTGTGTGCGCAAGGCATCAATATATGGTACATTCAAAAAACACATGATGAACGGTTTCCAAGGTACATCACATGTGTCACATTTGGGCGTGCGTTGGCGTGTGTGGCCTATTTTAGTTCTGGACAATTACCACCTCTTCTAAACATCAGCTAGGAAGAGCGGAATATCTTACTCCCTGAAACAAGGGGCGAGCTCTGGCAATCGTCGCGGGGGACCTTCCCCCCTTTCCACTTTGACGACCCCCCGGCGACGATGACAATGACACAACGAACGATGACAAAGACGATGACGACCGCGACGTGAGAAACCCCCCTTCCCCCCCTTACCCGTGGCGGGTTCTGCCAGCACGGGCCCTCCTCCTCCCCACCCCCCTTAGGCTAGAGTGGTGCATTATGACCTAACGGTTGACGAGTCCTTATCAAAAAAAAAAAAAAAAAAAAAAAAAAAAACTCTACGTGAGAGTCGGACGTAGGGGACGATTTTTTATTAGTCTGTTTGAGCATCACAGTATGCAATTTTGTTTTTTTTGCACCACATCCCAAGATGCCTTTCGCTATTCCTACAATCGTTGCTTGAATCCCACTCTTGACATCTGGAACGGGAACTAGATTGAAATCAACGTCGCGACGGTGTGAAGCTTCCTTAGCAGCCCGATTAGCGTGTTTATTTCCCTTTAGGGCCCACGTGTCCAGGTATCCAGCAAAACTTTATGATAGCACCTTCAGAGTTTAGTTTTTCTAATATAATTGGATTCTTTGCACCAATTAATGATGACTTGTATACATGAGTTTTATGGCTTGAATTGAGCTCAAGCCTACATGAACAAAAGATATTCTACCACGGCAATATATAAAATGTATTTTGGAGCTTTGGGGGATTGCGAAAATTTTCTGCTGTTTTTTTTTTTTTTTTGGGGATTTCGGGCGCGTCAACCGTTAGGTCATAACTCATAATAAACCACTCTAGCCAAGGGATATGGGAGGAGGGGCTCATTCTGGACAGAACCACCACAAGTAGAAAGGGTGGATAGGAGTCTCTCGTCGCTTTTGACTCGACTTAGTCATCGTCGTTGGGGAGGTCGTCAGTAAAAGGGAAGATGTCCCCGACGACAAATAAATTGGAAAGGCTTACCACTATTTTTTGAATTGAATCCAAAGGAACTGATTGGCGACTTGTCAAGCTTGCGCCGAGACTCGCAAGGCTCCAGCCAAGCCCAAATGTTATACCGTGGAGCATCCCAACAAAGCCGATGTCACGCATTTTACATAGATTTTGCGGGGCCGACTCGGGGACAGACCTTCTTCGTCGTGGTGGACGCTCATTCAAGATGGCCGGTGGTGAAAAATACCAAGGGAGCTTTGACTTCTGCTGTAGCCATTGAGGTGCTACGAGACATGTTTGCGGATTATGGAAACCCCCGGACGAATTGGTCTCGGATAATGCCGCAGCCTTCAAGTCTGAGGAGTTTTTAAGCCTTTTTGAGACTAAATCAGTAAGGCACATCACCTCAGCACCGTACTCTCCCAGCTTCAAATGGACAAGCGGAGAGAAATGTTCAAAACTGTTAAGAATCTACTAAGCAAGGTAGCACCAGAGACTTGGCGGCCCGGGCTAGGGAACATACTGTTAGCGTTACGTACCACACCTAAAGCTACCAGGGAGAGACGCCATCAAATCTTTTGATGGGGAGGAGGATCCGCACGATGTTCGACAAGCTTCACCCGGATAATTACAATTCCAGAAACCGCAAGCCGAGAAACTGTAGCATGAAAGCCCAGAAGGACGACCAAGCCTGGCGGCAGTACCACGAGGGTCAACCAGTTTACTTCCGAACCATGGGCGAGGACCAAAGTGGCTGCAAGGAACAATTATGATTTAATCCATGGTCCCATGGGAATTTCACCGTCGCGGATGAAGACGGAACGTCCTCGAGACTTCACCTGGACCCAACTGTGGTCACGAAGAGTGGCAGAGTACCGGACCACCACCGCCAGACCACAGCTCAGTACCCAAAGGTCATTCGGGAGAATTACCTTTCGATCGGTGCAACCCTGTACCGAGCAAGCCGGAAAATCTCGAATGATGCCCCTACAATGGTCGAGGATGGAGGCCCACTACTTCTAGAGGTGGCAACCTTACCGCCACCTACACCCCCCCAAGCCGATCTGCGTCACCCATGATGGCAACGCCAAACCAGTGGAAGTCCCCACAAGAGCGACACGACCACCAGTTTTTTCTGAAGGACTTTCATTGTCAATAATTTCATAAATCTTCTCTTCCTGACATTTTCTTTTGTTTTATAAGGTGGAGAATTGTGGTATTTTTAAACCATTTGAATTGGTGCCAAGAAGCTTCACTCGGGCACCGCTTGAGAGCGCCTATGCACGGCGTACCTCAGTGCAAGATGGAACCTGTGACAAAAATAGGGTTGTTGACAGACCATTGTATATTTTAAAGTTCATATTTACGTACTTAATATTGTATTGTACTCAAGTAAACCTATTCTATATAAAATTCTAAACTACTGTGCTTCATTACAAGTGAGAACCTAACAGTTGATGTATTCACATGTAGAGGGACTTGTATAATGTTGGGCAAATGTTCCCGGGGTGAAGTACAATGATAATGAAAGGAGGTCATTTCATTTCATTTTTCATTGTATGAAAAATGAGCTTTTGTTGATGTTTTTGGTAATGAATTAGAGATTCTGGACTCATTTTTTACAAGTGAGTTGCAGGAAAGTTGCAATTTTTTTGATTTGTCCGATACTGAGCAGGGCGGGAAGGAAGGTTTTTTTGAACTGTGTTGCCTTTTATCAAAGAGTTGGTTTTGAAAAATATGATCCCTTTCCCTTTTAGGATATTTAGTTTGGGGATGTTTTGTGTTTGGGGGATTGACGACTAAGGGAAGTACTACCTTGGTCGTGTCAGAAGGGCAGAGAAATGTGGGTTTTGAATTCTTTTAGGGTGTCCGGTTGGTAGGTTTTTAATAGGGTTAAGCTAAGTTTGTTTTATTTTTGGCCCATCAGTCTCCCTTAATGCGCTTTTTTACTTTTTTTTTAATTTGGTTTATTGTTGTGCTTGTTATGGCACCTTAGTTATATGTGTTATGATTAAGGGCGAATGGGACACCCTGCTAGTGGCTGTGTTGATTTCTTGTTGGCTATGAGGTGGAGTATTGCTGGCGAAGGCATAGTTAGTGTGGAGGACACATGTGACGAAGTTTGGGACATGGGGATCACGTGGATAAACTCTGCGATGTGAGTTTTGCTTTTTCCTCGCGAAAAATCGCGATTGTTTTGATAAGTAGGTTTTTGGAGGAAAGTTTGTGAGACAATATTTTCAAAATTTTGGAAGATGGCATGATTGGCCGGATAATTGAGCTGTTTTCCCTATAACACAGTGGTTAGATGCAAGGTGCTGTGGGAAATGGAATGGGGGTTTCCACGTGTTTAGTTTTGTACCCTATGAAAAGACCAACAAAAGCACAGTTTAAAAAAAAAATTTATTTATTTATTTTTAGTTTAAATTTATTTTATATTTTGTTCTAGAAATTGAATTTTAATTTCAAATTTGATCTTAATTTACATTATTGTGGTAGGTTTTTGTTAAAATTTTTGAGATGATATTTTCATTTTTTTTTAAAAATGTAGCATTAGTATTGTTTACGATGTCCAGTGTGTTGTTTTGCTAGCATGTGTTGTGTGGAGTCCATTGACATTAGTTTAGTATAGCATCAGCATTTTGTCTGGTCTTGAAAACCAGTACCTTGAATTTGCTGTCCGGTGTTTGTTTTCTGTTCTAGTCAATGCTATGTCACACGTCACGTTGATGACTCTCAGCTGCGGAGAATTGTCTAAACGGCAGCTGGACCTTCGCAGAGATTATGGATCTTTGATAGCGAATGGTCACACTGTTGGGATTGCTGTATCAAAGATTTTATTTTTAAAATTTGTAGAAATCTGACAGGAAATTTCGAATGACTTTTCTAGAAATTTTTCAAAGTTGGCAGTAAGTCTTAAATAATGTAATTTTTGTTGTTTTCTTGAATTTTGGCACGAACCTAGAATTCATGTGATATTTGTATTTCTTGATTTCTGTAAATGTGTTTTCTTTGGTTTTGAACCTGTTCGTGTTAGTAGGGATTTCAGAGCCCTATTGCAGGGTTGGGGTTTTTAAGTTGGGGTTAAATAGGATTGAGTTACTTTAAAAATTAAATAAAGGGGGTTTCTTAGGTCCCTGTTGTATGTTTTGTCTGATGTAAGTTGTGCATTGGGTTTTAATTGCGTGGAGTTATTAAATTATTAGGGTAGATTTGGTATTGGTACTGGTATTGGCAAGCTGTGAGGTGGACGGCGAGATTTTTTCTATCAACAAGAGGGGGAGAAGTTACCAGTGTACAGAAGGCTACGATTTGAGAAAATTTGGGAAAATGTGTGCCAAGAAAAATGCAAGAGTTTACTGATTGCGAATCATCCTCAATTAAATTATTGAATTATATACACTTACTACTTATTTTTCTACTTTATATACTGAAAATTATACTGATTGTTTTCTGGGTACGTCCGGATAGCACAATCGAGGGCGATTGTAATCGACGTGGGGGAGTGTAAGCCAGCCATGGTCCTGTGATTACAATTTGCATGAAAATTGGATGTGCGGACCCAATGTTTAGAATACCGTGGCGACATTCTGTAAACATGTTGTATCTTGGGACATGGGTGGAATTTGCTGTTCTGGCGATGACATAATGATAATGATAAATAAGTCAGTTAATGTTTAATTATTGCTATTAAGCTGACGTTTCAATAACACGAGGGTACGGTGAATACTGAAAATTTCAACAAGAGGGGGGCGTGAGTTGGACTAAGACCCTTTTGACGGACAGACTGGAGCCTTGGAGGGGGAAAATCAAGAAGGGTCTAGGGGAAGGCTATTTATGGGCAAGTGACTTGGTAGACGGAGAGTTGGACTTAGGACGAAGAAGAGAGAAGACGTGAAGAAAGAAGAAACTAGACCAGGGGAAACTGAGAGCTACCAGCAGTACTAATACCTGTGAGGTTATTCGGTAAGTCATGTGTGGACGTTTTAATCGGTAAATAGGAGAGTGTAAAGTTCCAGGAATCACTTTGGATTCGAACCCCGTACTTTCACACGCAATGCCAGGTTATCAGAAGACTAGTGAGGAGTATAAGTTTAAATACAGCAATCTCTTATTTCGAATAATGTTCTGTTCTTGTGTAAACCATGAGTAAATCCATTCCCAAATTGTCCCAGAACACAGTACGGTCGTGGTCCCCTATCTCTGAGTCAGGGGAACGGTAATTGTAATGGCTACGCCCCGTAGTTTTCTGTTGTTGTTGAGCCCTGACTCAGCAGATGGTCTACACTATGTCTTTTGTGGAACGGCTTCTGGTAGCCGTCAAATACCACCGTGGTTTGAGCTGAGCTAAGTGACGTTTTTACATACGACACATACTGTTGACATATCTCCTGTACGTAAGTGTCGTATCCACACAACGCGGCGCAACAAAAACCCCTATCGATGGGGAATGCGGCTACATACATCACCCACCCTGATTGAACCCCGGTGACCTTGACTTTTGATTATGTTTTGAAATTCGTGTTCAGTGTTTAAATTCCTTTCAAATGAGTCATCACAAGCTATGCTTCCTAGCATTTTGGAAAGTATTTTAGAAATAAGGGCAAATGTAACAATTTTGGACACCCCTGTTAAAAATAATACATTTTTTAGATTTAAATCACTAAATTGAATTAATATTTTTAAACCCAAAATTTTAAATACCACCCTTTTACTTTTATTAGGCTCACCCCTAGTCTATTTGAAATAATGTATTTCCCCTAACTTTGCACCATGGTTTACCCCTGAACGGGTACATTTTTCGATGCGGACCCCCCGGCAAATGATTCATTGCATTTTTGTGAGTAAATGATCCAAAATTCACGCTTCTATCACTTATCCCCGAAAGATGAATCATCACAAGCTATAGGCCTACTTAGGTCCTAGCATTTGGAACGATTTTTCGAAATAACATTTCTGGACACCCCTGTTATAAAAAAAACATTTTTTAGATTTAAATAATTAAATTGAATAAATACTTTAACAAAAAGTTCAAATACCACACTTTTACTTCTATTAGGCTCACCCCTAGTCCATTTGAAAATAATGTCAACCCCTAAATTTGCACCATGGTCACCCCTGAACGGGGGAAAAAATCGATTGGGACCACCTGGCAAATTACTAAGCACGTTTTTCTGAGTAAATGATCCAAAATTCACGCTTCTATCACTAAACCCCGAACTTAAGCCTGTTTGGTATCTAAGGAGCCGAGCTATATGGTCTACCAAAAATTCATAAACCTTTGCTTCCGTTACGTCCAATTGTTAGTTCAAGAAATTCTCCTTTCAGCAATTTATCTTCTGTTTTATTAAATATAATTAAACCAATTGGAAGAAGTATCCATTCTTCTGTCACAAATTCTAAGGAACTTGTTGAACTGCTGAAGGATACACAAATCGACAGAGATTCCAAAATGGTGAGCTTCGATGTAGTTAACTTGTTTCCATCTGTTCCTATAAAAGAGACACTAATTCTTGTTAAGAACAAACTCACTACGGATTCAACTCTCTCGGAAAGAACTAAGTTACCAGTAGACAGCATCATGGAGCTATTAGAAATGTGTTTGACGTCAAGCTATTTTCAATTCGAGACTAATTTATATCTACAACGTGATGGTCTTGCTATGGGAAGCTGTCTTTCTCCATTACTTGCTGACGTGTACATGGACCACTTAGAAACAAATGTTCTGAGTACTAATAAGCTTCATGTGATTCTATGGCGAAGATATGTCGATGATATAATCTGTATCTATAAAGGTGACAAAGATGAGCTGATGGAATTATTAAATGACCTCAATTTCTTTCATTCTAACATTAAATTCACAACAGAAGAAGAAAATCAAGCATGTCTACCGTTTCTTGATGTACTCATGACAAGAAATAATGATAAGGTTTCTACTTGTTATTCAGGAAACCTACCCACACGGACCAGTATCTTCATGCTAAATCCAATCATCCTTCCTACGTTAAAGAAGGAATACAAAAATGTCTACTATCTCGGGCTCAAGCCATTTGTTCAACTCCTGATAGTTTATGTGTAGAAGAGTCAAACATTAAAAAAGCATAAATTGAAAATGGATATCTAAAGAATTTTTCACATAGGCCTAGATGTGTGAAGCCTGCTATAACAAATGCGATGTTATCAACAGATATTGAAACTGATAATGGTTGGCGTGATATTCTTAAGACAATTGTGCTTGAATACCATCCAAATTTGTCAGAAAAGTTGAGACGCCTTTTATAAATAAATCTCCACATGGTATAAGAACTGTTTTCAAGTCATCAAATACTTTTCGTAGTTTGTTGACAAAAACTAAACCTTATAACCCAATTCAATCATCAAAAAACTGTATATATTCAATACCGTGTGAATGTGGAGCTCTCTACATAGGAGAAACAAAAAGACCGTTGAATGTCCGGATTAAAGAGCACAAAAATAACGTGAATAATCGGAAAGTTGATACTTCAAAATTAGCTGAACACGTTATGTTTCTTGGAACGACGCCTCCATCATCCAACATGAGGCCGATTGGTTCAAACGGAAACTGAAAGAATCTGCATTCAAAGCTGTCACACCGGAGATTGTCAGTACACCCAGCACAACATTTCCAGCGTTGTGGCAAGAATTCGTACCATCAAAACAAGATTAGTCTTACAGCTTACATCTTTCAACTTAAAATAATTGATTTTATTTTATTTTATTATTATTATATATTTTTCCACTATCAACTAAAACTAACAACTCAAACTATAAACAATGAACTTTCAACTAACAACCAATTATCTATCAAGCCTATAACTACTATATTTTTTTTACCTAGTTGTTTTGTCATAAATTAAAGCTAGGGATAGATTGTTTGTAAATATTTTCTTTCACCTTGTTAAATTACTTAAAAATATAACTTCTTTGCAATTAATTTTTCATTCACATAGCTGTGGTTATTGTTTGTTCAGTTGTTTGTATTTTTGTAAATGTCTGCCTGTCGAAGAAAAGTGAAACTTTTCGAAATATTGCAACATAATTAAAAACTTATTTCCACCTAAGAACAGTGTTAAGTTCAACTTATTTATAAATATCATTTACCTGTTCTACTACAGTTTCTTTGGAAAGAAATATCTCACTCAATAACACAGTTTTGTGCATTTTCTACAATTCTACTCCATATTATTTTATTATTACCAGTTATATCTTCTATTTATAAAACAATTGCACATTATAACGGGGTTTATTTTCAAATTTGGTGCGAACTATCATAGCTACACCTTTAACACCTCCTCAAGAGGCAGGTGCAAAAAGTATAAATGTTGTAATTACCCACTGGACAAAAGAACATGTCTTAGGAAGATATACTGTAATTACAGCTGGACAAAAGAACGCTTATTTCTTGAAAGGTGCAAAAGGTGTAAAAATTGGTAGACAAAAGAACAGACCTATTGTTTGTTTATCTTTTACGATGTGTCAAAATGAAAAATAACTGCTAGACGAGACATTAAGACGATCCGTATCCATCTGGGCCCGGGGTAAGATTTGGCCCAGTGCATCCTCTGCCGATCATACAAGGCGAGATAAGAGGCCATCTCGTAAACATCAGCTGGTTAGTTCTAGTTTATTGGGATAGAGGGCGCGTCAACCGTTAGTTCATAATGTGCCACTCTATAGCTTAGAGCAGTGGTTCCCAAACTGTGGTACGCGTACCCCCAGGGGTACGTGGGGAGGTTCCAGGGGGTACGCGATAAAGGCCAGCATAACCAAACATTATTTGTTCTCTCTAATCAAAGTTGTTGACAAAGATAAACCTAAACCACTGTGTGTTATTTGCTCTGAAATTCTTTCCAATAACCGTGTGAACCATCTCTTCTCCGCCGCCATTTAGAAACCAAGCACGTACAAAACAAAGACAAGCCTGTACAGTTTCTACAACGCAGGCTACATGAACTTTAAGGTAGTGTGATAACAATGCGACCGGTAACATTAGTGACAGTCAAAATGCACTTGAAGCAAACCGACATTGTTGGAAATGAGTACTGATAATATCATTAAAAAGTGAAATATCTGAGATGAAATTAATAATTATTTATGGTAAAACAAATTACTTAGAATAAATTGGCCGACGTTGTCATATTATTTGGAACATTCAGAATGTGACGTTGCATCGATGTCGGCTACCAGTGTTAGAACTTGAGGCACGAGTTTCGGAAACAAAAAAATATGTACGATATGAGGTCCACCACAGCAACTAATTCACAAACATTTAACGGCGTCGTTAGACACTAGGGCGCTTCAACCGGTAAGGTCATATTGCGCCGTCTGTGGTGAATATATTTTTTAAAATTGTTTTGCAAGCAGATAAAATAAAATTAATGAACACGATTATAATAAAAACAGTCTTAAAACGAGATATAATTGTATTTGAACATAAATTATTTTGGATGTAATATTAAATTTGCGTAACAACGGATATCCAGTGACAAATGTTGGCAAGTTTGTCGCCCTTCTATGACAAAAGTTCTTCATGTGATTGTGAGAGGTTAAATAGCATGCGCAAAGCACCACGCGTGTCGCAACTAGCAGCAACCTCTAGACAGAACTTCTTCGTTTGTAACCAAGACTGATATTAAATCATCTTCCCGAATAACAAAATGAAATGCACTTTAGTCCAGAGAAATGATACACGACTTGTAACGTGCGAAATGCGACCAAGAGAGACAAATATGGCGTTGGATGTTGTTTCACCAACAATGCATTATCCACCGCCTGTTAAATACTGAACATTATTTTTTACGCGGCTGCGCCGAATAACGCGTTTGTGGTTCGCCGCATAAGAAAATAGTGCGCAATTATTTTAAGTAACTTATCATTTAATATGACACCTATATAGTTGGTATTTTAAGTCCCATTGCTGGTCAGAACAAGCCTCCGTAGGGGGAGGGGGAAGGACAGGGGGGAACTCATGTCGTGGTTGTCATCGTCGTTGTCATCGTTTGTGTTGTCATGGTTGGATTTAGGGCGCGTCAACCGTTCGGTCATAATGCGCCACTCTATCTTATTTACTAGGGGATATGGGGAGGAGGGCCCCATGCTGGTCAGAACCAGCCACGGGACACAGACATGGTCACTCAAGAATGTTTTGTTCAGCGAGCTACACCCGAGAACGGAGGCTATCACGAAACCACCTCTGAGCGGCTCAGCAGCCAAATCAACGCAGAAGTGGGACCTGTACGATGCTATGTCTTTATGGATAAACATATCATACAAAGAAGGTGAATAGGTAGTCCTAGGACCAAGGAATTACATTTTATTTTTTAACTACATTAGCATGTATAATGTTTTTAGGTCCTACCCAGCACCTCCACCAATCAATGGTGGAGGTGCCGGGTCTCGGCGCGCATAAAGAGGATTGCGCGCTACGCACTGCACAATAATGTCAATATTTGTCTACCAATAATTATTTGGCAAAATAATTTTAAAATTTAGCATTAAATTTGAGTGAGCATGCAAGCAAGATATGATCGAACGATAAACTGCCAGCTCACGTTACATAAATCTTGTTCTTGCACAACATCAAACATGACACGGCAAAGTACACATGTGACCCTGAAAACCATGTCGGGTCGGGTTCATCTTAATTCTAATTGACGGGTGAGGGGAGGACAGTGGGTTCTCACGTCAGACTATCTCTTTGCTCAGAGCTAGAGTGATCTCGGAATTACTTGCGACTCGCACGCTACCTGGTGAGGAATTGAGAGACTAGCGTGCTTTGTAGACAATTTCTCAAACTAAACTTTGCACACGAATCTCGTAGATAACACTTTTTTTGTTTATTTGGATAAAGGACGCGTCAACCGTTAGGTCATAATGCACCACTATAACCTATGGGGGTGGGGGAGGAAGAGCCAATGCTGTTTAGAACCAGACCACGGGTAAGGGGTGGAAATTGGGGTTCTCACGTCGCGGTCGTCACTTTCTTTGTGAACTCGATTTACGATCTACGACGACGTGACAATCTAGGGCGCGTCAACCGGTTAGGTCATATTGCGCCGCCTGTGATTAATTAATATCGAGCCCTATTTTCAACTAAGTCGGGTAGGGGGTGGGAGGTTCCCAACACATTCTTGGCTCCCCGGGCTTATCGAAGCCGGCTAGCCATGCCTGACGCTAAGTGGGCCATGGTTTTAAAGAAATTAATAGACGTGTACTTAAGAGTCGAGTCACTTCGTTACAAGCTCAATACTTAATGGGCGTACTTTGCAGTTGCATAAAACATGCGTAATAGAAAACGGTGGGATTTAAAAAAAGTTAGAGACAAAACGCTTAATTAAATCTTGATTTTACAAACAAGCTTTGTGGACGGGTAAGAATAATATGTTATTTAATTATCAGGTAACTATAAATAAGGTAAATGCAGATTGCAGATTTAAACAAACTTGCACTTTGACCATCTATTGCTCATGTTATTTTTTAGTCAGTAATTAATATAGACAATTTTCTTTAGATTATTTATTTGAAAAAAAAAACTCAGTTTTAAAACTAATTGTAATATCAAACATTGAACATGTCGACACCAAAGTGGCAAAACCGAAGTGGCTTTCTATAAATTTTCTCATTTAAAGCTCTTAAATGGAATTTTTCGTTTTTTGGATTTAGGTCGCGTCAACCGTTCGGTCATAATGGGCCACTTAAGCCTATGGGATATGGAGAGGAGGAACCTGTGCTTGTTAGAACCAGCCACGGGTAGGGGGAGGAAAGGAGGAGACCTCACGTCGCGGTCATCATCATTTTCATCATCGTTCATCATGTCACTGTCACAGTAAGGTCGTCAATGGAAAGGGAAGGTGTCCCCTACTAGGATTTCTAGAGCTCGCCTCTAGTTTCGGGTAATATATACTCCAGACTCCTCTATTGCTATTGGACACTTTGTTTCTTGAATTGCCTTATTAGCAGAACCATGCTTTGGGCCAAATCAGACCCGTTTTTTATTTATTTATGTGGATTCAGGACGCGTCAACCGTTAGGACATAATGCAACACTTTATCCTAGGACATATGGGGAGGAGGGGGCAATGCTGGTAAGAACCAGTCACGGGTAGGGGGAGGAAAGGGGGAGTTCTCTCATCACGGTCTTCATCGTCTTTGGTTCTTTGGGAGGTCGTCAAGGGTTTGCGGTGGAGTCCCCGACTACAACCGCCAGAGCTCGCCTCTAGTTTCAGCGAATAATCTTCTAATTACCATCTGTTTGTTTACGAGATGGACTTTATCTCTTTCCCAGGCATATATGATTAACAGAGCCATGCTCTGGGCCAAATTGCTTCCCGGGGATTGGTGGGACATGCATGTGATGGACAGAACCAGCGTTTCGATCGCAGGGAGAGTGAGCTTGAAAAGATCAAACGTCCAAACGAATAGAACTAATATAGGTATTTGAGCGTTGTACATCCATGAGTTTACACGAGAAAAATTTAAGTATCCAAGTCTGGCTTGCTGAATATTGTCGGCAGATGAAAAACAACCAGCCCAGACAATAAACCGATGACCAAATCCAAGATTCTCATATTAATACACATGCTGTTCGAGACGATGAGTGGTGATAGGTGAGGATGAAGTATGAGCAGAAGGGAGTGTAGGGGAAACCCGGTACCGGCACGTAGCCTACTCCTGTCGAAAAGTACCAAGGGGCTCAACAGTCATATAGGTTCCTCCACTAACCCGGAATGCCGAGCAGACGTCGAGGAGAACGAAGCCGTTACACTAGCTCTCGAACCCTCTATCTGCTCTAACCTGCGGTATACGTGAGCTTCAGGGCAGAGTGGTCACCAACTCTACCCCTGACCACGCTGACCACAAAACCGCTGGCAAGTGTACTCGAACGACGACGTGAGAATCAAGGGCGCTTCAACCGGTTAGGTTATATTGCGACGCCTGTGACAAAGTTAAATAAAATATTGAGTTTGTTATTTGTTTGTTATATTGTTTTCTAAGTTAATAAAATATAAGGTGTTGTTTCTTTGGTTTATTTGGATAAAGGGTGCGTCGACCATTAGGTCATAATGCACCACTCTAACCTAGGGGGGCGGGGGGAGGAGGGGCCCATGCTGGTCAGAACCAGCCACGGGTAATTAAGGGGAGAAAAGGGGGTTTTCACGACGCGGTCGTCATTGTCTTCGTCATCGTTCGTGGTGTCATTGTCGTCATCGGCGTCGAAGGGTCGTCAAGGAAAGGGGGCAAGGTCAGATCTCGTTTCTAGATTCGGGGAGTATTACATTACTCTTCTTACTAGCTGATATTTGCGAGGTGGACTTTTTTTCTTAAATCGTCTTTTCCGATTAGCAGTGCCATGCTCTAGGCCAGATTCTATCCAGGGTAGAGTTGGTAGAGTCAACTTCTGAAGTGGCTGGTGTTCAGTTATTTCCACGTTATCTGCGTCCGAAACTAGTGGGACTGCAGCAGATTCAATTGATTCAACAGGTAAAGGTGGAATATGAATATTTATGGCTTCATCAGCTGGAAGAAGTCGTGAAGTATTCGTGCTGTCTACAGATTCATTAATTCTTTGTTAACATCTACAGAAGCTGGAAAGCAAGACCCATTACTGATACGACGTGAGAAGCTAGGTCGCTTCTACAGGGTAGGTCATATTTCGTCGCCTGTGATATTGTAAGATAATACAATGAGTTTATGGTGTGTTTGATGATTATGTTGGTTTTTAATAGTAAAAAAAATAAATTTTGGTTAATAAATTTAAGAATTAACTAAATATCAAATTGTTAATTCGTATTGGCCTCAGCCTCGATGTCAAACAATAACCATCAACTTCCAGGTAGACAGTTAGCGGTGGCTTGAACATATTCCATTAGGTTTGTTCTTTTGTCCACCTCAAATTGTGGTAATTACACCTAGGTGTAAAATACAGAATTAGAAATGGGGTTAAAAGGTGTTATATTTCACGGGGGGACAAAAGAACGATTTTGTTGCAATTTGACAGCAAATTTCGAGGTTATGTTGCCAGCTGTCATTCAATTCAAACACTTTTAGAAGATATAAAAACTTATTTAAAAACTTATTTATTTAAAAACTTTTTTCCACCTAAGAACAGTGTTAAGTTCAACTTATTTATAAATATCATATACCTGTTCTACTAAAGTTTCTTTTGAAATAATCATTCAGCTTGGACCTGATAACTGAAACTTCAATGATGACGAATACTCGGTTGGTAACTACATTCTTTCCTTCTATCTCTAGCTTAAACCCAATTATTGGTGATGGTTTTAAACGTCATTGCAGAAATTTAGAGAACTTATTCATGACACTTAAGCAAGAACCGTGAATCATCTCACATTTATGTGTAAATGCAGGCAGTATGGTATCGTTCCCAATGGTTTTCGTATTAAGAACAGCTACGTTCATTATATCAGAGGCCACGCAATTCTCGGGGAAGCTTCATTCAGTCTTGTGAAGAATCAAATTGCCTCCTTACGTACAAAGATTTTCTTGTTACATCGTGATATTGACTCAGAAATCTGTTGCTTATTGTCCATGAACGATTGTAGATTGTACGAAGTATCTTTATCAATGCAACGTGGCTTTGATCATGAATTCATGCTAGTGAAACGTAGACAAATGGAAAAATTAGATAAACTCTTTGTTGAAAAGCGTTCTTTGAACAATAAGAAGTCTGTACCTCTCCCTGAGGTTTTAAAGAAGTAAGTAGGAAACCGATCGTCACGCGTTCTACAACCGGCAGAAGAACAATTATTATCTCGAGGGTTAGGTTTTGCCATCACACCAAAGGCTGTCGATAACCTAGACATTGTAGCTGCTGTAGAATCATGCATTGATTTGATTAAGGACACTGATAAGGACGAATTGAGAGTTAATATCATGAAAACATTATCCATTCATTCGTCCTCTACTTCTAATTTAAACAGACAGGAGATTGAGATGATCAAAAGCCTTAAGGATGATTCGTCTATCATCATTTTACCTGCAGACAAAGGTAAAGCTACTGTGCTTTTAGATAAAAAGGATTATATTCAAAAGTTTGAAAATATTTTGCAACCTGATAGTTATGAATTACTCAAGAAAGATCCGACAACTTCATATGAATCGTTGGTGTACAAGACTCTTAAAAAGCATGAAGGTTTTCTAGAATCAAAAACTAGAACTTATCTAACACCTCACTATTCCAAAACGCCACTTGCCTATGGTCTACCAAAAATTCATAAACCTTTGCTTCCGTTACGTCCAATTGTTAGTTCAAGAAATTCTCCTTTCAGTAATTTATCTTCTTTTTTATTAAATATAATTAAACCAATTGGAAGAAGTATCCATTCTTCTGTCACAAATTCTAAGGAACTTGTTGAACTGCTGAAGGATACACAAAGTGATGGAGATTCCAAAATGGCGAGCTTCGATGTAGTTAACTTGTTTCCATCTGTTCCTATAAAAGAGACACTAATTCTTGTTAAGAACAAACTCACTACGGATTCAACTCTCTCGGAAAGAACTAAGTTACCAGTAGACAGCATCATGGAGTATTAGAAATGTGTTTGACGTCAAGCTATTTTCAATAGGGAACTAGCCTTCATTCCAGAAATCGAATATGTTAAAGATAACATCTAAAAAAAAAATATATAAAAGTTTTTTTTGTCTAAAGTTATTACTTTTCTCAATATTTAACGTGGAAATTTGAATCTGGCTTCCCGCCAAAAGACAACACGAAAAGTAGTGTGACGTCAGACTGCTGCGCGCAGCCTAGCGCAGACCCAAAGGCGCACCGCTATCTAGATATAAAGGGAAGATATTCTACCATCCAGTCGGCGGTGGGTCAAACAAAAGCTATGCAAAAGCTCTTCGCAAAAGTTAGCAGACAGCTCACGCCTACTGTCACTATTTACTGATCTTGCGTTTGTCATTCGTGTTTATCAATTGCTTTTTTATCGATTGTAAAAGAAAATGACTCATTATAAGATGTGTATGGTAGCGATGTGTTTAAACACCACTCGAAAAACACCGGGGAAGGTATTTATAAATGTGCCAAAAGAACTTAATAGACGAAAAGAATGGCTCAAAGCAGCAAGTCGGGAATATGTCAAGGAGGACACTCCTACACATACACTTTACTGTTGTGAAGACCACTTTGATGTAAGTAAACAATATTAATTGGTCTACTAGCTTTTTATTTCGTAAGTGAATTTCATCAGTAGTAGCTGTTTTGAAGGGAATCGTGTCGTATTCGTAGGTTGGGGGGGGGGGGGCGAAGAGCGTGTTTTACAATATGTAGTGCCTAGGCTACTAGGTATTATATTTCATTTAATTAACACCAACGCACTTCACGCAAAACATCGCAAAAAGCATTTGGACCCCCGAACCGAAGGAGTACCCCGAAGTAAAATCTTCCTCGGGATTATAAGCCTATGTCTATAGGGTAAGGTAAGAGGTTTTTCCTGGCGGCTAAATATTTGAAATAGTTGAATATTTTGTATTGGTGTGTGTGCAATATGAACACAATTCCATTCTCCCATGCATCGCTCGCGCGTTAACATAAAACAGGACCCATAAGGCCTATCCTTATGTCATGGCTGGTCAATCAGCCCTAACCAAGGGAGTAGGCCTATATAAATAACATAGGCCCGTCTAGTAAATAAATGTGTAATAAACTGTTTTGTTTTATTAAAATATATGTCGATGGCATGGTAATCTCAATTAGGGCTAGTGGTCTTAATTTTTTTGAACTTGTGAGAATACTGACTGAACTGGAGATACGTAAATATGGCTTATGTAAACAAACTGAAACTAAACGTAGTAAAAAGTAAGGTCAGGATCATTAGCAGTTTCCTGAATTCTGGCTGGGTCAGCTTGGGTTTTGAAACCAAATTCTTCCACTTCTTTCTATCCCACAATCTTGTCTCTGCTACATGCTACCAGCTCTCCCCTTTAGTATGTAGGTTATATAATAATATAAAATAATAATATTGTAAAACTCACGCACTTCGCCCCCCCCCCCAAACCTACTTTTCCACTTTGTCCCGCCCCAACTGAAAAAGTAGGCCTATAGGCCTACCGATGAGAGTAGGCCTAGAATACAAATTATCTAACTAGGCCTACTAGGAAAACGCTTAAGTCCCGCCCCGTTGATGGATGAGCTTTTTTACCTTAGCTTACCTATTATGTAGTTTTTGCAGATGCTTATTCATTTTACAATATTTTGTACTTGATACTATTTGCATTATTATTTGAGATTATTTATGTATTATTCACTAGGCTAGTACTTAGTCTAGATCTGTACATATTGTAAATGTTTTTAAAATTATTTGTTTTTAAATTGGTTTTTATGTATTAGCCTAGACTATCATGACTGTAATACACTCAGAACATGGTCTAACAGGGAAAAGAGTATCCCATTACGCAAATAAATCTATCTATCTTTCTATCTATACTCAAGCAATAAAACCATCTATCATGAACATAGGCCTATTTTAACGGTGAATAAACAATTTTATGTAATGAAATAACTTAAATTTAAAAAAACTTTGTTTTTGTTTAGAGGGACTCTGCTTGAAAGTCCATGGTTAAATTCCCTGCTAAAGACAAAAATTTTTTTTAACTTCTGACGTGGAGTCAAGTCCATCCCCAGCAAACATGGACGTTGGGGGCCGGCACCCGGGCCCAGTACCTGCACTGCCGGCCACTGCCGGCCACCGGGCGGTCAGTACCGGTTTGGGGCCCAGTCGGTGCCGGCCATTCCCGGGCCATTTTGAGACGTTTTGGCCAGCATCAGTTTGGCACCAAATTTGCACCAATTTGTACTGTATTGTATATGCGTTTCTGCCTGATAAAACCACTTTAATTTGTTGTTACATAGTATTGGAATATAAATATCATATTATATTTCCTTTTTTGCCGTATTTACTTGACTTTTAAGACCATAAGTTGGCCTGTACCAAACAGGCACTCTTTTGGTACCAGCCCATTAACCACCACATAGCTTCCGACCCAATGCTTGTTTGGCACCAAATCAGTGTTTTTACTAATGAGCACAAAATAGCAAGCATTGTTATTAATTTGATGACCCATACATAAAATGCACAGTTTGTGTTATATATATATATATATATATATATATACATACATTTAATTATTTCTCCGATTTCGATGCAATTTCCAGAGGCATTTACAATTCTATATTTGGCCGGGTCACTAATCAGAATTGAATTTTACATTCTGCTGTATGTTTTTTTGTGATTTGATTCGAGCTTATTGATTTTTGCAATTTTATTGAGATGATTTTTTATTTTTTTGGTTTCAATGATAATTATTCTTGTTTTAATTTCAGTTGAGTTTTAAATTTCATTTCTTTCTATTTTTCTTTTTTTCTTTCTCGCAATTATTTGAAGAAAAAAACTGTTTACAACAAACTGTCGCCATTGTATTTTGGTTGTTAAAACAGCATGTTTAGTATTCTTATAATTTTGAACTCTACACTTTTGTCTGCATCTTTAAAATTAACGAATTTTCTATGAAACTGCAGAGAGCGATTAATTGCTTCTTATAGTTTATCGGATAAAATATAAGAAGCGATTACTTTATCGTTAAAGGAAAAGTGTTGATAACATGTCGTCAAAAAATTATTCACTTCAACCAGCTATGCATCAAGAAATGTTAAGACATTTTAAAATAAGAAGTTTTTTTTCTCCATGTACATACATATTTTTAATTGGCTGCTACACGTAATGCAGCCATTATAGCAGTGTAACAGACAGCAGTTGTATTAGTGGCCAGCATTAGTTTGGCACCAAATTGGCACCAATCCTGACTGCATTGTAGCGCGTTTCTGCCTGTTATAATCACTTTGATTCATTGTTACCACACATACATAGACATTTTTATTAATATTATAATAATAAATATAAGGTTTTAAAGCATAAGCCCCCTTTAAGGACATAGTTATTGATTCATAGCAGTTGTTGTAAAAGTTTGCCCCGACTGGGTCCCCAGTCGGGTAAACCTTTACGAAAACGAAAAAAACGAACGACGACGAACGACGAAACGAAAAACGAAAACGAAAATAAAAATAATATTTTTTATTATTATTAGTATTATTATTATTATTATTATTATTATTATTATTATTATTATGTTATTTTGTCGTATGTATTTGGCTTAGCCTATAATTTGGCCACACCAAACAGGAAAGTTTTGGTTTACCAAACCCTTTAAACCCCACTTACTTATAGTGCGATCCAATCCCATTTTGGACCCAAATCAGTGCCTTTACCGATGAGGCATAAAAGGCAAGATTTTTTTGTTATTGGTTTGCGATGACCCATACATAAATACACAGGTTATTGCATATTTTGTTTATTTCACTTAAATCTTATTTGAATTTCGATTTGATGCAATTTCCGAGGCATTTACAATAATATCGGCCATTAATCAGAATCGAATTTTATATTCTGTGTGTGTTTTTTTGTGTTTTGGTTCGAGCGATTGATTTTTGAAATGTTACTGACAGGATTTTTTTTTTTTTGTTTTTATGATAATTTTTTGTTGTAATTTGACTTGAGTTTTAAATGTCATTTCTGCCTTTCTTTCTCACTTATTGGAAAAAACTTTTTACAACTGTCGCCATTGTATTTTGGTTATTGAAACAGCATGCTTATTATTCTGATATATTTTGCACTTTACACTTTTGTCAGCATCTTTAAAATGAACGAATTTTCTATGTATGAAACTGAGAGCGATCACTTCTTATAGTAATTATTTAAAGAAAAAGTGTTAATAACATGCCGTCACACTGTGCTTCAAGAAACACTGCACTTTCAGTATGACTGTAATATAAATCACGAATGCGAAAATCTTTAAATATAAGGGATGATTTTCTAGGCTTAACCATCAATTACTGAAACAGCTCGTCCGTAAATAAACAGAAAAAAATCATTCATTTCAACCAGCTATGCAGGAAATGCTAAGACATTTTAAAGTAAAAAGCATATTTTTTGCTATGCACATACATATTTTTAATTGTCCGCTACACGTAATGCAGCTATTAGCAGCGTAACGGACAAAAGTTGTATTTGTGGCCAGCATCAGTTTGGCACCAAATTGGCACCAATCCTTATTGTATTGCACCAATCCTTATTGCATTGTAAAGGCGTTTCTGCCTGATATACACTTTTATTCATTGTTACCACACATACATAGATGTTATTATTATTATTTTGACGTATTTATTTGGCTTTAAGCCTATAAGTTTGCCAGTACAAAACAGGCACTGTTTTGGTACCAACCCATTAACCATTTACTTATAGATGCCGACCCAATGCTTGTTTGGCACCAAATCAGTGCCTGTACCGATGAGCATAAAATAGCAAGCATTCTTATTAATTTGATGACCCATACATAAAATGCACAGGTCGTGTTATTGTGTTTTATTTCCACTATTAAATATTAAATTCTCGCTTCGATTTCGATTACATTTCCAGAGGCATTTACGATACTATATCTGGGCCACTAATCAGAATCGAATTTTATTTTCTGCTGTATGCTTTATGTAATTTCATTCGACATTATTGATTTTCGCAATTTTATTGGCATGATTTTTACATTTTTTGTTTTCAATTATATTGTTTGTTGTTGCTATGCAGGAAAATGTTATATAATAATGTGTTCTATGATATATATTTTCTTGCTCCACATACATATTTTAAACTGGCCGCTACACGTCATGCAGCCATTAGCCAATAGCGTAACAGACGGAGGACTTGTTGAATTAATTTCTTTAAATGGCTTATCCTAGCATTAGTTATATTATTCTTAGAATTTGTTACCCAAAAAATATTGTATCAGCTTATTTTATCATCATTCGTTTCTTTTACAAAACAAATTATATTTTTGTAATACATTTCTCAACGTTTTTCAACCGACCGGAAAACGGTAAAACCATGTTGAATTCTTGAATTGATTAGCAAAATGTTTATTTGACTTGGCAGTAATTATATACTCAATGGTAATATTATAATATAAAAGAAAATATAATTGAAAATCTCCTCATGAGCCCCATGAAATACAGCTCATATTAAACTCCCAGTCACAAGTCTAAATGTTTCTTTTATAAAAAAGCAATTCCATGAGATTATAATAATAATTACCTACATTCTAAATATTTTTCAATCACAAACCATTATTTTAACTCTCTCTCATTTGAATTACCCACTAATACCCTGTCTTTGAAACTAGAACCAATGGGATTACATCACTTTAAATTTGCTAGTGAAATGACGCATTTAAAAATTCAACCGTAATTAGCAAGCTTTTACATTTGAATTAAAAATATTTTATATTATTACAAAAATAATAATAGATTTACTAAACACTAGTTTAATAAGTAGAATAATAGATTTTTAGTTATCCAAAATTAATGCGCAACAGAAGTCACTCAATGACTCAAGTGGTGGTTTGGTGGTTGCCGTTGTAAACAGAAGATGCGAAGCTGCTGGTCAACCGTGAACACAGCATTGAAGTCAATTTACTTTGAAGAAATCAAAAGGTATGCCTACGTAAAACGATAAAACAAACGTAACAAAATTATATTATGCCATGGTCACAATTATTAGAAAAGCTCTGAGCCTAGGCTAGGCCTAGCCTATGGCTAAAGCAGCAAGTCAAGGCCTAGGCGTAGGCCCTAGCCTACCTAGCTAGGGCCTAGCCTAGCCCTAACCGTAGCATTTTATGATTTTCATTTCATATTTCATTATTCAGCTATGGTAGGCCTAGGCCTAGGCCTTCCCTTTGTGTATTTAATATCCCTTTGGCTAGGGCCTAGGCCTAGGCCTTCGTCCTAGTTTTAAGTTTTGACACTAGATTTTTTGTACTCACACACCTCTACCATTGAATAACATTGGATGCACAAAGCCTCTACCCTAGAGGCTTGGTGTCAAGTGGTAGCCTAGGCCTAGGCCTAGGCTTAGCAGTTTGAATTCAATGGGGCCTAAGTAGGCTACACGTTTGATTGACCGAGAATTGCATTATGCCAGAGGCCCTGTAGAAGTCACTGTCATCCACTTAGGCCTACACCCAAGGCCAAACTTTTCACCTCTTGAATTACCGGACAATTTCCCGGACGTTTCCACAACATAATTGAAGAAGTTAACACAGACATATACAATTGATTCAACTCAGTTTGGAGTTAAATGTACATTCCTACCATTAGAGAAAAATGTGAGGAACTAAATAGCCCTACTAAATATGTGTGATTGTCCGACTATTAGCCTTTAATTCGATATATTGGACGATTACAAATTTGTGATTAAATAGGCTATTAAAAAATTCAGCATTTCGATCTACACCCCTCAAAAAAACAAAACAAAACTTTCAGGTGTTTAAGATGAATGTCCAGTGATTCTGGAAATCACCATTTGAAATTTTTAAGTAGGCCTACATGCCCTTTTGGTGAAAAATGGCATCCAAAATGGCAAATTTTGATTTTTCACATTTTCAATATTATTTTTTTCATTGAAGGGTTTAAAAAAACAACTACAACAGAATGTTTTTGGATAGGTGCACATGTGTAGTAGGCCTTAATGACCTTAAAAAGTTGTTTCTGTGTTTTTTTACCCTTCCTTGTAAAAAATTGATGTGAATATGGCAAAAAATGCAATTTTGACCAGTAAATTTGATATTTTGTGCCCTATTAATTAAAAGTATATCCACATTTGTGTCCTAGTATTATGCTAGAGCATGGTTCACATAATGTATTGCAAGTATTTCCATCTTGATATCTCGCTTAGTTTTCAAATGGCAGCAATGATCGCTATCGTCTGCGACGGTCGATTTCTCGTAAAAAGACGAACTTCGATAAATCGAGGCTCGAGAACGGTTCATCACAAAAAAAATGAAAGTGTTTTCTCAACTCAGCTCATTGGTGGTAACCACCATGTAGGCCTAGGCCTAAAATTTAAAAAAATCAAAAATCAAGGCCCAACATTTTAAATTTTTATTTGCTCATTTTACATGGAATGACCCAGTAGTAGGCCTAATGAATTGTTTAAATATTTTGTTTTTTGTTTATTCAATCAGTTGGCTTAGGCCTAGAGGGCTAAAACGGGGTTGGGTAACGGCACGTTTCAAATAATATTGTAGGTTTGTAGCCCTAGACGTAACACGTCGAAAATAATCAAATGTTGAGCATTTATTTAATTTCATTCAACCTACCGATAGCCTACAACCTAGGCCTACATGCCTAGAAATAACAACTATTACACAGAAATATACACTATAAGTAGGCCTACTTGAAATAGTGATGTAGGCCTACTATGTACCATCCTAGGACGGCGGTTGCCGGTAAGCCTAAGCTGGCAAAAAAATATTTTGAGACTAAGATTTTGTTAATCTTAGGCCCTTAGCCCTACTATCCAAGACGCTTTGCGTTCAAGTTAAAAAAAGAGGACATTTGGAAGTTCTTTGATCAGAAAGTGCTGATTATGTCACTTATAGGCAGTAACCCTAATTAGTAGGCTAACACCATTAGGGCCCTACCGCATATTAAAAAAAAAAAAAATCACACGTGTGTCGTTCTTAAGTCTTAGGCCTACCAGTAGTCCTAAATTGTAATTTTCAACGTACTCTGTAGGCCTACGGTAGCCTACCTAGGCCTATTATAGTATCCAACACATGCATGTGTTGGATACTAAATTAAGTATTATACTAGTAGGCCCTACACAACTCTGCCTTTAAGGAAAATGTTAAGAATGTTTTTATTCATGTATGCTGTGGCAACATGCTGCATAGTCTACGTGCATTTAATGAGATCTTTCCATGTGGGTAGCCTAAGGTAGGCCTACATTACAACTTGAAAGATTGTAGTTTGTAAATACCCGGTAGGCCAGTAGGCCAATGCTTAACAAAGTTCAAGTTTTTTAGTGTTGGGATAGTTATTTTCAGATGCTTAGGCTCCTACTTTGTATTTGTTCAGAGTCTTTAAACAATAACGTTCGTTGGTCGCGTTGGTCTAAAACAGATTCGCTCCAATTCGCACGTCTAGCCCTACTTGAAAGCGAGACTTAGCTTTTACGTAGTTTTACTCTAGGCTCTGTGTCTGAACAATTTTAATAGCGGTATAGGCCTATAACATGCAGCTTAAAAAAACTAATTTGCAAGTCCTAATTCTTGTTTGGTGCTTATAGTAAGGTCTTCTATGGTACCATTAGGGCCTACCTACATTATTAGTAAACATTGCATTGTTGACTTGTAGGCTATGTAGTCTTTAAGTTTTTCTGTATTATAAAACGTTGGGCAATAAACCAATAAGCAATCTGACAGTATAAGTAACCTAGCCCACAATATTCTCTAAATAGCAGTAGGCACACACACCACTTTCCTACACCACTTCAACACAGCCTTTCCCTCTTAAGCCGTCCAATAAAAAATACTAAAGCTAACCCCTGGATTACTCAGGAACTCCGTTCTGAAGCCCAAACTTTGCGGTCTCTCCACCTTGAGCTAAAGTGGTCCCACAACCCAACACGCAAACAACTGTACTGTAACCTTAAAAAATGTCACGCCAAGAATATACGACAAGCAAAGCTCAATCACAATGACTCCATAATTTCCTTGAGTGGGAATATCTCTAAATCTACATGGTCTATGATTAAAGCACAGACCACGGCCCCCATACTGAATTCTAAACTGTCTATCAAAATTAGTGGAAATGAAATTACAGATTCATTACTACAATGTGAGCACTTTAACGACTTCTTCGTCAATTCATGCAATATAGCCGGGAGACTTCCAAATCCTTCTAACAAGGATCTCTCCTCTCAGAAATCCAACTACACCCCCTCAGGCTCCTCTATCTTCTTACATCCCACCTCACCCATGGAAATAACCAGATTATTGTCAAAACTAAGCACCAAGCACTCTTGCGGGCTAGATGAAGTGCCAGGTTCTCTCCTGTCGAAGTGCGCTAATCTCATCTCGGGCCCTCTGTCGTACATCATTAACCAATCATTTTCAGATGGCATTTTCCCCTCTAAACTAAAGGCATCAAAGATAATCCCCATCTATAAACACAAAGGCAAGAAATCTGATATGAATAGCTATAGACCCATTTCACTCCTCTCCTCATTCTCAAAACTATTTGAATATGCCATGCACGACCGCCTAATATCGTTTCTAAACTACCATAACAGCCTATCCCCCAGCCAGCATGGGTTTTTAAAAAACAAGTCCACCACTACTGCTATTTTTAGTTTTCTCTCCCTCTTTATTCTGCTCTGGACAAAGGAGATCAGGCGGTGGGACTATTCTATGATATGACTAAAGCCTTCGACACAATAGACCACACAATTCTCCTGGCAAAATTTGAAACTCTTGGTATTCGCGGAACAGCGCTTAACTGGCTATCCTCTTTTCTATCTGAACGTACCCAAGTTGTGGAGCTCAAATCAACAGTTGGACAAGTCATCACCAAAACCTATTCTAAACCTCTTCCCATCCTCTGCGGAGTACCCCAAGGCTCAATTTTGGGTCCACTAGCCTACATCCTCTATGTAAATGACCAATCAGACTCTTTAGATGAAGGTACACTTAGCCAATATGCTGATGACTCAAGCCACCTATTAACCCTCCCTAAATCTAAACCCATCATCGACCTCCCCCCCCTAATGAACAAGCAAGTTGCCAAAATGTCATCCTACTGCCGTGGTAATCACCTCACCATATCGCATTCAAAAACTAAGTATTTGTACTTTCACACCCACAACAATACTCCCTCTTTCAGTCCCCTGGTGCGTCTGGAATCTGTTATCATTCCCCGCTCCAGCTCGGTTAAAGTACTAGGCCTAACACTTACAGAAAACCTTGACTGGTTCACCCAATGTGATCTCGTTGCAAACAAAATTCTAACAGGCTGTTACTTAATCAGAAAGCTGAAACCAATCGTCCACCCCCATGTACTTTTACTTGTCTATATCGCACATATCAACTCTCACCTATCATATGGCCTGCTGTTTTGGGGAGGTTCTCATCATGCCCATAGGATCTTCATTCTCCAAAAGAGAGCCATTAGAATCATAGCCGGTGTCTCAAGACGGCACTCTTGTAGGGATCTTTTCAAAAAGCTTGGAGTTCTTACGCTAGCATGCACCCTCATACAAACAGCTGCTATATTTGTCCGCTCCAATGTAAATCTCTTTCCTCTTAATGAGTCAGTGCACTCCCATAATACCAGAGCCGCCCTCCACATCCACCTCCCAGCCCACAATCTGTCTCTCTTTTCACAAGGCCCGGAATACTTAGCCTCCATCCTCTATAACAAACTTCCAAACCCCATCAAAACCTGCCCCACACTACATTCCTTTAAACATCACCTTAAATTATTCCTCACTGCCAAAAGTTTTTACTCCATTAGAGAATACCTCAGTGAGTGAATCTCCTTACTTCAACTGGCTTAGGCCTATGCCGTGGCCTAGTATTATTCACCTATTCTCAAATTTATTTGTGTACTGGGCAACTCTCTGGTATTATATTGTACTCCTATTAATAGGTACTGACAGTCCAAACCAGTGTGCCTGGTATGGCTAAATTAGTATGTATATATTTTGTATATTTGCTTAGTGCTTAATGCTTAATGTAGCTCTTTTCATTGTATATTACCTAATTGTATAATACCTAATTTAGTCACTAGGCCTATCCTAGTTTTACATAATCTTGACGATGCCTATATGTATACATTGTATAGATCAAATGGTAAAAAAAAAAAAAAAAAAAAAAAAAAAAAAAAAAAGTGTTATGCTTTTTAAATCAACAAAATATTGAACCGTCTAATTTGGGCTGTGTAGTAGATTTTCACTACAAAGCAGCAATGTTGACGGAAACAATTATGTTTATGGCCTACGTATGCCATCACTTGTCAGTAGAAAATAATAATATTTATCATAGGTGCTGTACTAGGCCTACTGACTTTCAGGGAGTGATCTCCTATGGAGGCCTACCAGTCTTCCATAAGTTTTATTCCTACGGTCACTGCCTATATTCCCATGTAAACAAATGCCTAGGCCTACCGATAGTGAAATTTTGTACCGTACATAGGTAGGGGAAACTGTGAACATGATATTAAAATTGACAGACGTAGGGCTTGTGCGCGGCCTCGGATTGTGATGGGATGTTAACATTTCATCGAAGCTTGAAAATGTTCAATTAAAATTTACAATTTTTAATTTTTGTTTATTTATCAATAAGCGGAAGCCTATAGAAGGCCTATAGAGTATAGATGGACAATGTCTTTTTATAGTAGGCCCTAGGTATTTAAGGTGCAGTTTATTATTTATTAAATATAGGCCTATAATAATAAATGACACTTGCGTGTATGTTGGGGTGACTGATACAGTGAGTCAGTGATCAGTATTGGCCCTATGGTATAGGCCTACAAAATTAAGTCAAAACATTACAATTAAACCAATGTCATGTTGGCTATGGCAGTAGGCCTAGATGCTATATTGTCTTCACATTTAGGCTACGGTACCTACCTACTAGTACTACGATTTCCATGAAGGCCTGTACAAACTGAGGCCTATGCTAAACAAAGTTCACGTTCAAATTAAATTTTTTATTCATTCATTTGTTTCTGAAAATTCCCATCACTTCGTAGGCCTACCCTTGAAAAACTATTTTTTTGACATCAATATTAGCCTATTATTTTTTTAACATGAAAATTGCCATTGCCTACCTACTAAAGCTACCCTCACACTCGCAGTCTACTTCAGTCGTAGGTACTCGTAGGCCTAGGGATGGAGGCCTATGCCTAAGCAATTTGTCTATAGCATTGACAATTCACAAAATGTCAGTAGCGACAGTCAAAACTGTCAAATGCACACACATATTTACGCGGGTGTTCGCACCGTCCATACCACTGATTGCTATATTTCCTATTATAAAAATATCAATCTTTGGTTGGTTATCGCTCACTCGTTGAATGCGTCGGGCCTACAGGGTTGGCTTGGCCGCTTTGGTTTACTATCCCCCACTGAAAGTCAGTTATGTGACTGAGTAGAGTGGGTAGATTCTTCTAAATACGGATGTAGTATTTATTTATTTAAGACTTCCATTGCTAAGCCCATTGAAAGCCTAACGTAGCCCCCCGCCTAATGCATGGATAGAACCGTCAAATATGTTGTTTGTAGGCTTTTAAAACGTTCACACTGTCTATTCTGGATCCAGGCCTACAATTTACATACCGGTACCTATGCCTACCGAATAGCATTGTCATAATACACGATTAGAAGTCCTTGGTTTTTATTCGGAGTCAAATCTAATTTGCTAGTTTAAATCTAACCAATGGCTTTTAAATTAATTTTTAGAATGCTTTAACTGGGTTTGTCACCTCGTGTTGTATGGCATAGGACCGAGGCCTGTTAGGCATTGGCTAAAATATATAATTACCGGTACCACTACCTATTATTTATGTCATCAATTTTAATAGGTCCAAACATTTTTTATAATAATTTAGTGCACATGTTGGTAAACTTCTTTCATTATATTTCAGCAATTTGGAGCAAGCACAGACGTGAAAAATGCCGAGTTGACGACCAATGCCAAATACGGAAAGACTGCACCTGGTCACTTGAGACGGAAGTGACTGATGAAAAACTAGCCTACCTCCAGAGAAGACGTGTTGAATCAGTGAACTATTTTTTTCTCATCTCAAACTTCCAAATTTCATAGAGCTCAATTAGTGATTCTGACAATTAAAGCAAATTATTTTGGTTGGAACAAAAGTGAACATTTTCTTTCCAGCAAGTGTTTTTGATAGGGCCTATGCCTAGTAAATTATATTTTCCAATTTCCGGTGACATTTAAAATCTAACAGTGTTTACAGGGACCAGAAAATTGTACGGACAATGTTATTATAATTATTAATTATTATTATTATTATTTGTTCCATAACACATTCATTAATTAATTGTATCACGAGGATTCTATTATGAGACTATAGGAGGGGTTAAAGTTATCCTGACATTGCGAATAGATTTTATTGTTTCATATTCATGAAACAAATGTGTAGGCCTATAGGCCTAGTATACAAATTATGATCGTGCAGTATTAATCAAAAATAAATGTTGTATTCATGCAATACTTGTCCTGCCATTCCTTTGCTATATGCCTATAGGCTACCACTAGAGTATATCCTACTAGGGTATCATGCGTTATGCGAATTGCATTAACTCCCAAGTCCGACTTCGTAATTAGTCGCGTATTTCAAGAATAGATGGGCGTACCACATATTATCCTTGCTAATATGTGTGCTAAGCTAGGTATTCGGTTTTAAACGCACACACCAATTTACCTATTTAGGCCTAAGCCTTCATTGCATCTAAAAATTATAGATGGATCAGCACTTGCTTGCACAAAATATATAATTCCATATTAGCCTATTATAAAAAATAATTGGAATCTTGGTTTTTTTACTGTTACGCCTACCTATTCTCAAAGTAAAATTATGTCTAGGCCTAGGCCTACATGCATGCAGATTGCAGACTGACCATAAAAAATAACAATTCATTATGAACTTTTTGAAATAACAAAATCGGACCTAGATATTTTTAATAATTATTATAGGTTTGGCTATTAGCCTAGTATTTAAACTTGGTACATAAGCCCTATGCAATATTGCCTTCAGCTTTGCCAATCTAAAAGTAAAAACTTGTTTTGACTATTGACAAGTTATATGTAGGTACCGGTTATTATTTTGTGTGTCATTTTGCTGTATTCTTCTATTACTAATGAATGACTCGAATGAGTAATGACCCTTAAAATGGTATTAAGTTTCAATTATTTCAGTCTGAAAGCATACGTAGGCCTAAAGAAAAATTATAACTTGGATGGGTTATTTGGTCGCTTCATATCTGAATTACTTAGCCTACCTACATTATTAATTATTTCTCAACATAGCGTCATCACTCGATAATTTGAAGGGACTGGTGTTCCTCTATTTATTTGATTCTCTTCAAATAACCCGTACAATTTCAAAATTTTCTTCAATTATTGTAGGTCTAATGGGTGTCCGTGCAAAAGTATTGCCGTAGTCCGTAACGTAGGCCTACATGTGAATTATTATTATTATTACATTCACTGCATTTAGCCTAACACTTTTCTAGTTTTGATATTGCTATTTTATCCTACAGGTTCTAAAAATAGGCCTATTATTTTTGACATGACCTTGCAATTTACAAATCCACTGTAATATTGTTTTTTTTTTATATCGATTGTCTGTGTTTCTGTGAGCAACCGAAATTGTATACTAATACAATACAATACAAATGTTAGGTATAAGGAAACCTAAATAATTCAATTTGTAGCCTACTCTCCTATAGAAGTTTTCAAGCTGGCAAGCAAAGGGTTCCAGCCCAGGCAATAACAATGCTTTGACCACGTGAGCAGCGGATGGCGAGACCAAAGTTAATATTATTTTATCATGTAGCCATTTGTTGTCGAGATGAAAATGAGGCATTATTGAAAGTGCGATCCTACTGCCAATCCTTACCCGATAGTTAAGCTCACTTCTCCAGTCTCCGCATAATCAAAAAGACATCAACGTTAGTAGGTAGTCATATGATCTATCATTTAAAAATATATATATTGTGTTTTTACTACATTAGGACTACTTGATTTTCAGATTGAATGATAGATAACGGTAAAGTGGGCAGGAATAATTTAAAGTTATATTGCATGTTGCGCGAGTGGGTAACATTAGGCCTATTTAAAATGTACGCTCGACATCAGTAATATCCTACTCACTGTTGGCGAGTGGAATTAATGCGGGTTCCTGACCCATCCGTACATACTGACAGGTGCCAAGTAGGTGCCAAGATGGAGCCAGACAACCGTACAAACTAGGACGCAGGTGCTGGGTAGGTGCCCAGCTGGTGCCGGCCAACCGTACAAGCTAGGAAGCAGGTGCCGGGTAGGTGCCAAATTAATGCTGGCCAACCATACAAGCTAGCAATTATAGGTGCCATCCCAGTGCCGGGTAGGTGCCAAGCTAGTGCTGGCCAACCAGACATGCTGGCAAGAAAGTGCCGGGTAGGTGCCAAGCTAGTGCCGGCCAATTTAACACTTGACAATTAAGTATCAATTTGGTGCCGGCCTGCCGGTACAGGCTGTACACCATGTGCCGGCCCAGTGCCGGTTTGGAAGTGTCGGCCAGCAGCCGGCCGGCGGGACATATTTTTGCCGGGCCGGTAACTTTGGCCGGCACCTGGCCGGTACTGTTGGTGCCGGCCATGCGGTGCCGGGCAGGTGCCGGGCAGGTACAGACATGTTTGCTGGGTTGTCACTATACAGAATGTTCTAAGTAAATTAATTCATTATTGTGACTTCGATTGTGAACAAGTTTAACGTTGCTCTGCGCATCGTTTTGAATTAATTAACGAATGCTAATCAAAATAAATTACTAAATCTCTATTTTTAAGAGAATACAATCAGTCACAGAACTGATTTTCAGGAGGGGACTTAATTTAAAGCCGTCCAAGCCAACCGTGTAGGCACCGACACCATCGGCGAGCGAAAAATTATCAACAAGAGATTGGAATATTTAAGTGGGAAACACCGATCAATCAAGCTGGAAACGATTCCACCCACGGACAGCACTAGAATCAACAAGGCTAATTCGTTTTTGTTTTGTTTATTTGGATTAAGGACGCGTCAACCGTTAGGTCATATTGCACCACTCTAGCCTAAGGGGGGTGGGGAGGAGGAGCCCATGCTGGTCAGAACCAGCCACGGGTAAGGAGAGGAAGGGGGGTTTCTCACGTCGCGGTCGTCATCGTCTTTGTCATCGTTCGTTGTGTCATTGTCATCGTCGCCGGGGGTCGTCAAGGGAAGGGAACCACATTATAATTTATATTTTGCCTCGTTGCTAGGGAGGCTTCAAATTCACCGTTTGCAAATACTTCTGACCTACTGCAGTGAAAACAGAGACGCTAACCATCTTGTAAACATGCGTGAGAAACTAGGGCGCTTCAACCGGTTAGGTCATACAACGCCGATTGATTATTATATATTATTGCTTTCTAGGTTAATAAAGGGTTAGTTGCGGGTTAATGTTGCGAAAAGCATGACTTGGACGATCATCTAGCCTACTAAAAAAATTAATTGATTGTTGACATTGTCAAAACAGACTTCCATTGTAAATCCATTGTGAAAACATTTATTTAATAATAATACAAGATGTCTATATTATTATGTTATACATCGTCCTGAAGCTGGAGCCCACAGTGGTTCCGAGCGTCGAACTCACGCACGAGAAATGTAAACACGCGACGCGGCGAAATGACCCGTTTCACAAATAATTAGGTTGAATTAGTTAATAGCTAGAGTATATGGATTTAGCGCGCGTCAATTGTTAGGTCATAATGCGAATTTTACGTCGCGGTCGTCTTCGTCTATATCATCGTTCGCGCTGTCATTGTCGTCGTCGTCAACGGAAAAGAAGAGGTGTCCCCGACGACGACTGCCAGAGCACGCCTCTTCATTCGAGAAGTATACGCCCCTACACTAGCTTATGTTTGCGAGGTGGAGTCTCTTGAATCGCCTTTTACGATAAGCAGAGCCATGCTCTGGGCCAATCTACCCCGAGCGCAGATGGGCGTACGATTATTTGTCAATGTTCTGTAGCTACAAACTAGGAAGCTTCGCAAACGCTTTTTCCAGGCGCGTTGTTGGATGAGCGTTATATTATTTATTTTTGGATTAAGGGCATGTCAACCGTTAGGTCATAATGCACAACTCTCACCTAGGAGAGGAGGGGCCCATGCTGGTCAGAACTATTATTATTATTATTATTATTATTATTATTATTATTATTATTATTATTATTATTATTATTATTATTATTATTATTATTTTATTTCGAAATTGATCACATAATCGTATATTAAGTTGTACAACTCCATAGAAAGTTAGAAAAGGGCCATAAGGCCCCAGTCACAATGTGTCTAACTTACTACGTCTAAGTTATACCTCTTAAAACCACATTATAAAATAATAATAATAACCAGCCACGGGGAACGGGACAAAAAGGGGGGGTTCTAACGTCGCGGTCATCATCGTGGTCGAGGAGGTCGACAAGAGAAGAGGGAGGTGTCCTCGATGACGATTGCCAGAGCTCGCCTTTAGTTTCGGGAAGTAAAAACTACCCTTCCTACAAGCTGATGTTTGCAAGATGGACTTAATCTCTGTGTCCGCCTTTTATTATTAGCAGAGCTCTTGGTAAAGTTATACGCAGGGCCCAAGTGAAGAATCTCTTTAAACGACGACGTGAGAAACTAGGGCGCTTCAACAAGATAGTTCAAATTGCACCGCCTCTCATTTTTTAGTTTATAAATCGAGTTTGTTGAGTGTTTAATTTTATTGGATGAGCGTAGCGAGCGTAGCGAGCGAAGCGAAGATTCCATTTCATTACACTGGAGAAAAAAATCCGGAATGTTTTTTTTTTTTTTTTTTTTTTCTGTATTTTTGTGTTTGTTAACACGATTCCGGCTAAACCGATACTCCGATTGCGATGAAATTTTATGGAGGCCTTCGAAATCTCTTGAACTTAGAACTGCCACGTTTTTGAGCGCAATCGGGAAAATTTTTCTTATAAAAAACGCAATTTTACGATTTTTTTCGATTTTTAAAAAAATTCTTCGACTTATAACACTTACATGCTATATCCGATTGTAATGATTTTTTAACAGAACCTTAATTTTATGAATTAAGATATTCGTGTGAAATTTGAGCGTAATCGAAAAATTATTTCTCATGAAAATCGAAATTTTACGGTTTTTTTCTTTTTTAAAACAATTCTTTGACATATAACACCTACATGCTTTATCCTATTGTAATGATTTTTTTATAGAACCTTTATTTCATGAATTAATATACTCGTGTAAAATTTGAGCGCAATCGAATAATTATTTATTATGAAAATTGCAATTTTACGATTTTTTTTTTTTTTTAAGTTACGTAAAAATTACGATTTATTAAAAAAATTAAGTTAATTTTTAATTTAATTTAATTTAATTTTAAAAAAATCTTCGACTTAGTAATGATTTTTTCACAGAACAACAGAAAATCCGCGTAACACAATGCAGCTCAATGCACCAATTACGCTCATCCAACAACGCGGCGGGACTTAAGCGTTTTCCTAGTAATTTCCATGTACAAACCTGAGAAGTAAAAAGTTGTAAACTTGCCTGTGATATTACAAATAAAACTATTAGCTTAATCCTAAGATGTTCGTAATTTGTTGTTTGTTGGTTTAGTTAGTTTAACTATGTACTTTGTAATGATGTTATGTTGCATATGTTACGCCATTGTTGGTGTTGTAATCTCTGGAGTTTAATAAAAGCTTTTAAAATATATATATATATATATGGATTGTTGTAGGTTTTCGCGGCCCGTCATAGGATAAAAACAAGGATCTTGGGTAAAACCGCGTCGAAAATAAGATGAACCAGGGCAGAACATGGGCGTCCACCAACGTTTCGTCTGTACTACGTCAGACATTTTCAAGGTTGACTGTGACTCTACGGAGGTTGGAGTCACAGTGGTTGGCAAGCACGCAGCGCCCGCCTTATAAAGCCTCGGCTGAAGGTGCGGGGCGGCGAGGTTATATAGAAAATAGGTGCGGGGCGGCGATGTCATATCGAAAAAATATATACGGATGGTGGCAATTGAGAAACAAAATAGCACAGCTTACTGTAGTGAAACCTTTATAGTCCGGCTTCTTGTCATAGGGCCTGATTGGTTGTCTTTTGAAATGTTATTTGTCCTTAGAATTATTGAATCTGAAATTTGCACCACCTCTGAGGGATTTGGCTGAATAGGTCTACGGACTACATTTCGAGGCATGAGTGCAGGTTTCCAAGCAAGAGGGAGGCTCTGGCTATCATCTCTTTTGTTCATGTTATTCGGCCGTTTCTCAATTTCTACAGATTCACGGATAATACGTGGCTTGAGCTGTTGTACAGGACAAATAGTTTTTGTTTTGTCAAAATCTATCACATGCGAGTAAGCTTTAGCATGTTGAGCCAGGGCTGATTTCTTGTCACCTGCTTTCACACACTGCACACACAGATCCTTGTTTTTATCATATATATATATATATATATATATATATATATATATATAGATAGTTTTAAATTGGTGGCCGCATAGCTCAGTTGGTAAGAGCATAGCCCGGTAAGCTAAGGTCCCGGGTTCAAACCCCGGTGTAGTCACTTTTTTAATTTCTATCTAAAGTACTAACATAACAGCGTCATAGTCGCCTACTATAAAGCCAAGGTAAAACAAAACATATATATATATGAATAAATACTAGAATCACAATTGTAAACTTGTCGGGTTATTTCGCCACGTCGATTTGACATAAACAGAAACGTTGACATGGGTAAGTCAAATCGACGTGGCGAAATAACCCGACAAGTTTACAATTGTGATTCTAATACTTCGGGCCACGAAAGCCTTAAAAACTTAATATATATATGTTAGTACTTTAGACAGAAATTAAAAAAGTGACTACACCGGGGTTTGAACCCGGGACCTTAGCTGGTCACTTTTTTAATTTCTGTCTAAAGTACTAACATAACAGCGTCATAGTCGCCTACTATAAAGCCAAGCTTAAACATATATATATATAACGTTGACGTTGACAAACGTTGACATGGGTAAGTCAAATCGACGTGGCGAAATAACCCGACAAGTTTACAATTGTGATTCTAATACTTCGGGCCACGAAAGCCTTAAAAACTTAAAATATATATATATATATATGTTATATCGCAGACTTTCACGGATTGAATATGCAGACATTGTATTTTCGGGTAGTCCGTGTGGTTTTATTATTAGTTCCAACGTTTCGGGCAGTTCTCCCTGCCCATCTTCAAGGAAATTTAAAACATAAAACAATATCAAAACAAACAAAACCTTACTTCTTAACAAACACTGCAACTGGATACAAAGACAAAACCAAAAAGCTTAGAAAACATAGGTACTAATGACAACATATTATGAACATCCAGATATTTTAAAAACTGTGAAGACATCAACACACTCTATTACTTTTTAGATAGTCAACAAGAGTTGACAAGAGGAAGAAAACTCAACAAGAACCCCTTGAGCCATCTACTCGTACGCTGAGGTCATCTAAAAAGTAATAGAGTGTGTTGATGTCTTCACAGTTTTTAAAATATCTGGATGTTCATAATATGTTGTCATTAATACCTATGTTTTCTAAGCTTTTTGGTTTTGTCTTTGTATCCAGTTGCAGTGTTTGTTAAGAAGTAAGGTTTTGTTTGTTTGATATCGTTTTATGTTTTAAATTTCCTTGAAGATGGGCAGGGAGAACTGCCCGAAACGTTGGAACTAATAATAAAACCACACGGACTACCCGAAAATACAATGTCTGCATATATATATATATATATATATATATATATATATATGTTTTAAGTATCTTTACGGTAAATAATCACGCACAGTATTATAAAAAATAACTTTAATCCCAACGTTTCAGAAAAACTATGTTTCCATTTTCAAGGGAAGGTTAAAAAACAAAAATTCAATAAAACAACAACAGCATTATAAAAATAAACAAATAGAAACAAAAAACACACTACCTTGCAAACATAGAAAATTACAAAGATCCAATTGCAGTGAACCTAAAATCAAATCACTTGGTTGCATTGTGAGTGTGACTTCTTGTTACCATTCTAGCAGGCCTATCGCTGTCTTCATGTCTTGGTACCACAGGCGGCTCAGTCTCATACTTTTCAAGAGCTGCAGTATGACTTCTAGTCATTCTGCTGGATTCCAAATTTCTAGACAAAATGGTTGGGTCCGTCCGGACCGTCCCACGTTCGTCTAGAACTGCAGGCACTCTATCAGCCGCTATACCGCTTTTTTTGACTAACCTCTCAATCAAAGCAGGCTTCCACGATTGAGCCAAACGCTTGCCATCGTCTCGTTTGTTAAGATTGAGTGGGCGCTTCTCAATTTCCACTGCCTCTCTGACGATTCGACTAGATAGATGGCTTACCATGGCAAGAGGCCTCATTCCGTCAAAATCAATGGAATGACCCTCCTTCTTGACATGTTGTGCCAAAGCAGATGTTGTTTCCATCTTGTTGACGGCGAGTTTGTGTTCCTGTAAACGCATCGACATATTTCGACCAGTTTGTCCAACATATGTCTGCGAACAGTCTCCACACGGAATCTCGTAGACGCCCCAACCCTCCAAATGAATCTTGTCTTTGTGGCTACCAATCATTTCGCCTAAGGTTCTATCTGTCGAAAAGACCGTCTTGATGTTTTCAATAGCCAGTAGTTTGCCAATTCGGTCGGTGGTCCCTCGAACATATGGCAAATATGCAGTGGCTCTTGGTTTGTCTACTGGATCGACTTGAGTTTCTTCTGCTCTGGTTCTTCTTTTCCAAGCCTTGAAGAACAACCGGTTAGGAAACCCATTACTGAGCAGTGCCTCACGTAGAATCTTGCCTTCTTCGTCTAAATGTTCTTCGTCAGTTATTCTTCGAGAACGTGTAGCCAAAGTAAATGCTATTGATCGAAGTTGCGAAGGATGATGATGTGAAGAGGCCTGCAAATACCTATTGGTATGAGTTGGCTTTCTGTATACAGTGTGGCCCAAACGTCCATCAGGTTTCCTTATTATCAAGGCATCAAGGAAAGGCAGTTTTCCGTCTACTTCAACTTCCATGGTGAATTGAATGTCAGAATGGATAGAGTTTAGGTGGTTTAAAAAAACTCGGTAGCTCTTCTTGCCCATGTTGCCAAATTACAAAATAGTCGTCAATGTATCTCAACAAAACTCGAGGTTTGTAATGGGACGATTCGAGTGCTCTGGTCTCGAAATCTTCCATATACAAATTTGCTACCACTGGTGATAATGGTGAACCCATCGGTGCGCCTATGACTTGTTTATAGAATTGTCCTTCATAAACAAAGTATGTAGATGACATACAATGCTGTGACAAAGTGACGACATGCTTTGCGACAGGGTATTTTTCTGAGATTATTTTCATAGCTTCATCTACTGGTACCTTAGTGAAGAGAGAAACAACGTCGAAACTCACCAATATATCGCCTGGGTCTAGCCTGATGTTATCCAGAAGACTTATGAAATGTGCAGAGTTTTTCACGTAAGATTTTGCATCTTCAGAAAAGGGCTGCAAACAATTAGCGAGATGTTTTGCCAGAGCCTGTGTAGGTGATCCTACTGCACTGATACACTGCAGTAGATGAAGCTATGAAAATAATCTCAGAAAAATACCCTGTCGCAAAGCATGTCGTCACTTTGTCACAGCATTGTATGTCATCTACATACTTTGTTTATGAAGGACAATTCTATAAACAAGTCATAGGCGCACCGATGGGTTCACCATTATCACCAGTGGTAGCAAATTTGTATATGGAAGATTTCGAGACCAGAGCACTCGAATCGTCCCATTACAAACCTCGAGTTTTGTTGAGATACATTGACGACTATTTTGTAATTTGGCAACATGGGCAAGAAGAGCTACCGAGTTTTTTAAACCACCTAAACTCTATCCATTCTGACATTCAATTCACCATGGAAGTTGAAGTAGACGGAAAACTGCCTTTCCTTGATGCCTTGATAATAAGGAAACCTGATGGACGTTTGGGCCACACTGTATACAGAAAGCCAACTCATACCAATAGGTATTTGCAGGCCTCTTCACATCATCATCCTTCGCAACTTCGATCAATAGCATTTACTTTGGCTACACGTTCTCGAAGAATAACTGACGAAGAACATTTAGACGAAGAAGGCAAGATTCTACGTGAGGCACTGCTCAGTAATGGGTTTCCTAACCGGTTGTTCTTCAAGGCTTGGAAAAGAAGAACCAGAGCAGAAGAAACTCAAGTCGATCCAGTAGACAAACCAAGAGCCACTGCATATTTGCCATATGTTCGAGGGACCACCGACCGAATTGGCAAACTACTGGCTATTGAAAACATCAAGACGGTCTTTTCGACAGATAGAACCTTAGGCGAAATGATTGGTAGCCACAAAGACAAGATTCATTTGGAGGGTTGGGGCGTCTACGAGATTCCGTGTGGAGACTGTTCGCAGACATATGTTGGACAAACTGGTCGAAATATGTCGATGCGTTTACAGGAACACAAACTCGCCGTCAACAAGATGGAAACAACATCTGCTTTGGCACAACATGTCAAGAAGGAGGGTCATTCCATTGATTTTGACGGAATGAGGCCTCTTGCCATGGTAAGCCATCTATCTAGTCGAATCGTCAGAGAGGCAGTGGAAATTGAGAAGCGCCCACTCAATCTTAACAAACGAGACGATGGCAAGCGTTTGGCTCAATCGTGGAAGCCTGCTTTGATTGAGAGGTTAGTCAAAAAAAGCGGTATAGCGGCTGATAGAGTGCCTGCAGTTCTAGACGAACGTGGGACGGTCCGGACGGACCCAACCATTTTGTCTAGAAATTTGGAATCCAGCAGAATGACTAGAAGTCATACTGCAGCTCTTGAAAAGTATGAGACTGAGCCGCCTGTGGTACCAAGACATGAAGACAGCGATAGGCCTGCTAGAATGGTAACAAGAAGTCACACTCACAATGCAACCAAGTGATTTGATTTTAGGTTCACTGCAATTGGATCTTTGTAATTTTCTATGTTTGCAAGGTAGTGTGTTTTTTGTTTCTATTTGTTTATTTTTATAATGCTGTTGTTGTTTTATTGAATTTTTGTTTTTAACCTTCCTTGAAAATGGAAACATAGTTTTTCTGAAACGTTGGGATTAAAGTTATTTTTTATAATACTGTGCGTGATTATTTACCGTAAAGATACTTAAAACATTAACCATGGATCACGAAAGCTTAAGACAAAACATATATATATATATATATATATGTTTTTACGTAGATTTTCTCGGATATAATGTGACATAATGAAATTCTTTCGAGTTTCCGAGTTAAATAAGTTTTAATACCAACGTTTCGAACAGTTCTCCCTGCTCATTCTCAAGGTAACGACATACAAATTAAAAAACATTGAGTAAACAAACAAGACAATAACAAATAATATAAAAGACAAAACAAGTCACTGCAACTGCTCAGCATTACATTTAAGATCTTTGCGATGACCTTAACAGGCGTTTGGTAGGTGGAGCTTCAGGTGGCTTCTTTCTTCTCCTATCCACTCTAGCTGGAGGAACTACATTTTCCGTGGCAACTGGGGGTATTATCGGCACCACATGGCTATCACGTAGCGCCAGTTTCCAGGTGGGTGCTAGTCTTTTCGCATCATCTCGTATGTTTAAGTTATGCGGTCGTTTCTCCATTTCGACGGCTTCTCTAACAATACGAGATACTTCATGGTCCACTCTGGCAACAGTCTTTGCGTTCGCGAAATCTATCCAGTGCTCCTTCTCAAAATAGTGCTGGAAAAGAGCAGATGTAGTTTGCCTGTTTTTTATTGCAGTTCTATGCTCGTCCAGACGTGCTGAGATTTTACGGTTCGTCCTTCCGATATATGTTTTCTCACAACACCCGCAAGGAATTTCGTATATTCCATGAGCTTCATGAGGAATCACATCTTTCACATTTCTAAGCATTGATGAGATCTTAAGTTCAGCTTTAAAGATGGTTCCAATGTTGTTTTTCTTTAGGAGTCTGCTTATTTTATCTGTGGTGCCTTGTACATACGGTAAATATGCCATGCTTCGGTATTTCTCTACTTCTGGAGGATTTAAGTCCTTCTTCTTAGGAATTCTGTTAAACGCTTTGGAAATAGATTTGTCGGAATAACCATTCGAAAGAAGAGCTTCCCGAAGTCCCTTCATTTCTTCTGTTATATGGTGTTGGTCAGATAGCCTCTTTGATCGTGTAGCGAGAGTGTTAACAACTGAGAATAGTTGAGCAGGATGGTGGTGTGATGAAGCATTTAAATATCTATTAGTATGTGTCGGTTCAAGACCCAAATAAAGCCACCACAGTATATATTAGATCTCATAGAGCATTGTCTCTCAAACACATATTTTCGGTATGAAGGTAATATGTATAAACAAGTCAAGGGAGCGCCGATGGGATCACCTCTTTCTCCAGTTATTGCAAACATATTCATGGATTTTTTGGAAACTAAAGCTCTTGAGAATGCTCCATTGAAGCCAATTGTTTGGCTAAGATATATTGACGATATATTTGCCATCTGGGTATATAGTAGAGCAGAGCTTGATAATTTTCTAACTTATTTGAACAGTTTACATGACGATATTAAGTTCACAATGGAAGTTGAACAAGATAACCGCCTTCCATTTTTGGATGTGTTGGTAATGAAAACACATGACGAAAGCTTTGCCCATACCGTATATCGTAAACCGACACATACTAATAGATATTTAAATGGCAAAACCGAAGTGGTTTTCTATAAATTTTCTCATTTTAAGCTCTTAAAATGGAATTTTTCGTTTTTTGGATTTAGGTCGCGTCAACCGTTAGGTCATAATGCGCTACTCTCGCCTAGGGGATATGAAGAGAAGGAAGCTGTGCTAGTCAGAAACAGCCACGGGTAAGGGGAAGAAAGGAGGAGACCTCACGTCGCGGTCATCATCGTTTTCATCATCGTTCATCATGTCACTGTCACAGTAAGGTCGTCAATGGAAAGGGAAGGTGTCCCCTACTAGGATTTCTAGAGCTCGCCTCTAGTTTCGGGTAATATATACTCCAGACTCCCCTTTTGCTATTGGACACTTTGTTTCTTGAATTGCCTTATTAGCAGAACCATGCTTTGGGCCATATCAGACCCGTTTTTTTATTTATTTATGTGGATTCAGGACGCGTCAACCGTTAGGACATAAATGCAACACTTTATCCTAGGACATATGGGGAGGAGGGTCAATGCTGGTCAGAACCAGTCATGGGTAGGGGGAGGAAAGGGGGAGTTCTCTCATCACGGTATTCATCGTCTTTGGTTCTTTGGGAGGTCGTCAAGGGTTTGCGGTGGGGTCCCCGACTACAACCGCCAGAGCTCGCCTCTAGTTTCAGCGAATAATCTTCTAATTACCATCTGTTTGTTTGCGAGGTGGACTTTATCTCTTCCCAGCCATTTATGATTAATAGAGCCCAGCCCTGGTCCGAATTCTTCCCCGGGGATTGGTGGGACATGCATGTGATGGACAGAACCAGCATTCGATCGCAGGGAGAGTGAGCTTGAAACGATCAAATGTCCAAACGAATGGAACTAATATAGGTCTTTGAGCGTTGTACATCCATGAGTTACACGAGAAAAATTTAAGTATCCAAGTCTGGCTTGCTGAATATTGTCGGCAGATGAAAAACAACCAGCCCAGACAATAAACCGATGACCAAATCCAAGAGTCTCATATTAATACACATAGCTGTTCGAGACGATGAGTGGTGATAGGTAAGGATGAAGTATGAGCAGAAGGGAGTGTAGGGGAAACCCAGTACCGGCACGAAGCCTACTCCTTTCGAAAAGTACCAAGGGGCTCAACAGTCATATAGGTTCCTCCACTAACCCGGACTGCCGAGCAGACGTCGAGGAGAACGAAGTTGTTACACTAGCTCTCGAAACCTCCATCTGCTCTAACCTGCGGTATACGTGAGCTTCAGAGCAGAGCGGTCACCCTCTCTACCCTGACCACGCTGACCACAACACCGCTGGCAAGTGTACTCGAACGACGACGTGAGAATCAAGAGCGCTTCAACCGGTTAGGTTATATTGTGACGCCTGTGACAGTGTTAAATAAAATATTGAGTTTGTTATTTGTTTGTTATATTGTTTTCTAAGTTAATAAAATATAAGGTGTTGTTTTTTTGGTTTATTTGGATAAAGGGTGCGTCGACCATTAGGTCATAATGCACCACTCTAACCTAGGGGGGCGGGGGGAGGAGGGCCCATGCTGGTCAGAACCAGCCACGGGTAATTAAGGGGAGAAAAGGGGGTTTTCACGACGCGGTCGTCATTGTCATCGTCATCGTTCGTGGTGTCATTGTCGTCATCGGCGTCGAAGGGTCGTCAAGAAAGGGGGCAAGGTCGCCGACGACGATTGCCAGAGCTCGTTTCTAGATTCGGAGAGTAATATATTACTCTTCTTACTAGAGCTGATGTTTGCGAGGTGGACATTTTCTCTTGAATTGCCTTTTTCGATTAGCAGTGCCATGCTCTGGGCCAGATTCTATCCAGGGTAGAGTTGGTAGAGTAAACTTTTGAAGTGGCTGGTGTTTCAGTTATTTCCACGTTATCTGCGTCCGAAACTAGTGGGACTGCAGCAGATTCACTTGAGTCAACAGGCAGAGGTGGGATATGAATATCTATGGCTTCATCAGCTGGAAGAAGTCGTGAAGTATTCGTGCTGTCTACAGATTCATTAATTCTATGTTCACATCTACAGACGCTGGAATGCAAGACCCATTACTAATACGACGTGAGAAGCTAGGTCGCTTCTACAGAGTAGGTCATATTTCGTCGCCTGTGATATTGTAAGATAATACAATGAGTTTATGGTGTGTTTGATGATTATGTTGGTTTTTAAGAGTATAAAAAATAAATTTTGGTTAATAAATTTAAGAATTAACTTAATATCAAATGTTAATTCGTATTGGCCTCAGCCTTGATGTCAAACAATAACCATCAACTTCCAGGTAGACAGTTAGTGGTAGCTTGAACATCTTCCATTAGGTTTGTTCTTTTGTCCACCTCAAATTGTGGTAATTACACCTAGGTGTAAAATACAGAATTAGAAATGGGGTTAAAAGGTGTTATATTTTACGTGTGGACAAAAGAATGATTTTGTTGCAATTTGACAGCAAATTTCGAGGTTATGTTGCCAGCTGTCATTCAATTCAAACAATTTTAGAAGATATAAAAACTTATTTTAAAAATAATTTATTTAAAAACATTTTTTCACCTAAGAACAGTGTTAAGTTCAACTAATTTATACATATCATATACCTGTTCTACTAAAGTTTCTTTTGAAATAATCATTCAGCTTGGACCTGATCACTGAAACTTCAAAGATGACAAATACTCGGTTGGTAACTACTTCTTACCTTCTATCTCTAGCTTAAACCCAATTTTTGGTGATGGTTTTAAACGTCATTGCAGAAATTTAGAGAACTTAGTCATGACTTTAGCAAGAACCATGAATCATCTTACATTTATGTGTAAATGCAGGCAGTATGGTATCGTTCCCAATGGTTTTCGTATTAAGAACAGCTACGTTCATTATATCAGAGGCCACGCAATTCTCGGGGAAGCTTCATTCAGTCTTGTGAAGAATCAAATTGCCTCCTTACGTACAAAGATTTTCTGGTTACATCGTGATATTGACTCAGAAATCTGTTGCTTATCGTCCATGAACGATTGAGATTGTACGAAGTATCTTTATCAATGCAACGTGGCTTTGATCATGAATTCATGCTAGTGAAACGTAGACAAATGGAAAAATTAGATAAACTGTTGGTGAAAAGCGTTCTTTGAACAATAACTTAAAGAAGTCTGTACCTCTCCCTGAGGTTTTAAAGAAGTTAGTAGTAAACCGATCGTCACGCGTTCTACAACCGGCAGAAGAACAATTATTATCTTGAGGGTAAGGTTTTGCCATCACACCAAAGGCTGTCGATAACCTAGACATTGAAGCTACTGTAGAATCATGCATCGATTTGATTAAGGACACTGATAAGGACGAATTGAGAGTTAATATCATGAAAACATTATCCATTCATTCGTCCTCTACTTCTAATTTAAACAGACAGGAGATTGAGATGATCAAATGCCTTAAGGATGATTCGTCTATCATCATTTTACCTGCAGACAAAGGTAAAGCTACTGTGCTTTTAGATAAAAAGGATTATATTCAAAAGTTTGAAAATATTTTGCAACATGATAGTTATGAATTACTCAAGAAAGATCCGACAACTTCATATGAATCGTTGGTGTACAAGACTCTTAAAAAGCTTGAAGGTTTTCTAGAAGCAAAAACTAGAATTTATCTCACACCTCACTATTCCAAAACGCCACATGCCTATGGTCTACCGAAAATTCATAAACCTTTGCTCCCGTTACGTCAAATTGTTAGTTTTTTTGGTTTATTTGGATTGAGGACGCGTCAACCGTTAGTCATAATCCCACTCTAGCCTAAGGGGGGGGAGAGGGGTCCATGCTGGTCAGAACCAGACACGGGTAAGGGGAGGAATGGGGGTTTCTCACGTCGCGGTCGTCATCGTCTTTGTCATCGTTCGTTGTGTCATTATCATCGTCGCCAGGGAGTCGTCAAGGGAAGGGGGCAAGGTCCCCGGCGACGATTGCCAGAGCTCGCCTCTAGTTTTGGGGAGTAAGATATTCCGCTCTTTCTAGCTGATGTTTGCGAGGTGGACTTTTTCTCTTGAATCGCCTTTTACGATTAGCAGAGCCAAGCTCTGGGCCAATTCTACCCCGGGCCCAGACGGGACAAATTGTTAGTTCAAGACATTCTCCTTTCAGTAATTAATCTTCTTTTTAATTAAAATATAAAACCAATTGGAAGAAGTATCCATTCTTCTGTCACAAATTCTAAGGAACTTGTTGAACTGCTGAAGGATACACAAATCAACGGAGATTCTAAAATGGTGAGCTTCGATGAAGTTAACTTGTTTCCATCTGTTCCTATAAAAGAGACACTAATTCTTGTTATGAACAAACTCACTACGGATTCAACTCTCTCAGAAAGAACTAAGTTACCAGTAGACAGCATCATGGAGCTATTGGAAATGTGTTTGACGTCAAGCTATTTTCAATTCGAGACTAATTTTTTATCTACAACGTGATGGTCTTGCTATGGGAAGCTGTCATTCTCCATTACTTGCTGACGTGTACATAGACCACTTGGGAACAAATGTTCTGAGTACTTATAAGCTTCATGTGATTCTATGGCGAAGATATGTCGATGATATCATCTGTATCTATAAAGGTGACAAAGATGAGCGCGTGGAATTATTAAATGACCCCAATTCTTTTCTTTCATTCTAACATTAAATTCACAACAGAAGAAGAAAATCAAGCATGTCTACCGTTTCTTGATGTACTCATGACAAGAAATAATGATAATGTTACTACTTGTGTATTCAGGAAACCTACCCACACAGACCAGTATCTTCATGCTTAATCCAATCATCCTTCCCACGTTAAAGAAGGAATACAAAAATGTCTACTATCTCGTGCTCAGGCCATTTGTTCAACTCCTGATAGTTTATGTGTAGAAGAGTCAAACATTAAAAAAGCATTAATTCAAAATGGATATCCAGAGAATTTTTCACATAGGCCTAGATGTGTGAAGCCTGCTATAACAAGTGCGATGTTATCAACAGATATTGAAACTGATAATGGTGGACGTGATATTCTTAAGACAATTGTGCTTGAATGCCATCCAAATTTGTCAGAAAAGTTGAGACGCTTTTTTTCTCCACATGGTATAAAAACTGTTTTCAAGTCATCAAATACTTTTCGTAGTTTGTTGACAAAAACTAAACCTTATAACCCAATTCAATCATCAAAAAACTGTATATATTCAATACCGTGTGAATGTGGAGCTCTCTACATAGGAGAAACAAAAAGACCGTTGAATGTCCGGATTAAAGAGCACAAAAATAACGTGAATAATCGGAAAGTTGATACTTCAAAATTGGCTGAACACGTGTTTGACAATCATCACTATGTTTCTTGGAACGACGCCTCCATCATCCAACATGAGGCCGATTGGTTCAAACGGAAACTAAAAGAATCTGCATTCATGGCTGTCACACCGGAGATTGTCAGTACACCCAGCACAGCATTTCCAGCGTTGTGGCAAGAATTCGTACCATCAAAACAAGATTAGTCTTACAGCTAACATCTTTCAACTTAAAATAATTGATTTTATTTTATCTAATTATTATTATATTTTTTTCCACTATCAACTAAAACTATCAACTCAAACTATAAACAATGAACTTTCAACTAACAACCAATTATCTATCAAGCTTATAACTACTATATTTTTTATACCTAGTTGTTTTGTCATAAATTAAAGCTAGGGATAGATCGTTTGCAAATGTTTTCTTTCACCTTGTTAAATTACTTAAAAATACAACTCCTTTGCAATTAATTTTTCATCCACATAGCTGTGGTTATTGTTTATTAAGATGTTTGTATTTTTGTAAATGTCTGCCTGTCGAAGAAAAGTGAAACTTTTTGAAATATTGCAACATAATTAAAAACTTTTTTCCACCTAAGAACAGTGTTAAGTTCAACTTATTTATAAATATCATATACCTGTTCAACTACAGTTTCTCTGGAAAGAAATATCTCACTCAATAACACAGTTTTGTGCATTTTCTACAATTCTACTCCATATTATTTTATTATTACCAGTTATAACTTCTATTTATAAAACAATTGCACATCATAACGGGGTTTATTTTCAAATTTGGTGCGAACTATCATAGCTTCACCTTTTACACCTCCTCAAGAGGCAGGTGCAAAAAGTATAAATGCTGTAATTAAAAAAACGCTTAAGTCCCGCCGCGTTGTTGGATGAGCGTAATTGGTGCATTGAGCTGCCATGTGTTATGCAGATTTTCTGTTGTTCTGTGGAAAAATCATTATCATCTTGCTGGCCTACATTAAACGAATTCAAAGGCAAAAACAGCGACCCCAAAGAATCTAACAGCAAGCCAAAAGACACAAGTAGCAAGCCCAAAGCCCCTAAAATGATTTTCTGGGGAGACTCAATAATAAGAAACTGCCTCAGCATAACTAAAAACGAATCTTCACTCCTACGTGCTTGTTCAGGAGCCAAGCCCACCCAACTGCAAAGTATCATCGAGAGTAAAAAGTATGCCACAGACCCATATGTTGAACTTGCGGCAGTCCATGTGGGGACGAACCTAGTTAAATCAAAGAAAACAGAACATGAAATCATGGATGATATCTACCATCTGGTAAGATGCTGCCAAAAGAGGTATCAAAATGCAACAGTTATGGTCTCGGCCATAATATATAGACGTGATACGGATAACAAACGAATAGACAACATAAATGAGGCAGTTAGATCTATCTGTGATGACCTAAAAGCGATTTTTGTTAACCCAAACTGCTGTATAAATGACCGCGACATCAGCAAAGATGGACTCCACCTTACATATAATGGAGCCAATAAACTAGGGGATTTTCTCTTGAAGATGGCAAGACTCTGCAACCAGGACGACCCAGCCACACCTTCCGAAGATCAGCAAGCAAAAGAACTTATTAGGCCTGCCAAGGATAATATTTCTAGCAAGCCTACTGACCACCAACCTAACAAGAAATCGCCCTTTATGACAATGGTGCAAACTGAACCAGCACAGCAAAACCAAGAAACGGGCCTTATTACTGATGCACAAAAGGCATATCCCATTTCCAATGTCACAATAAATTCTAGTCTGGTCACTTTACCAAAATCCGAAAAGCAAGATTGTCTTTGCTCCGGATTACCACTCTCGTTGCCATGGAAAGACACGGATAGTGATTTCCTATGCTCAATCGACACCTTGTTTGAAAGCGATGACGACCAACGCAAAACAAATGTGATTCCTCCCTTATTAACACTTCCAAAAGAACCTGTCAAGAACACAAATATAATTAAAGGTGAGACCAAGATTATCATCTCGCCTTCACACAAGAGCATGGACAGCGATTCCCTATGCTCAATTGACTCTTTGCTAGAAATCAATGAAGACCCCAACAAAACAAATGTGACTTCTCCCTTATCACCACTTCCGAATGAACTTGTCAACCCGGTTAACATGATTATCGTCACACCTCCACATAAGAGCTCGCCAGATCGAGGGAATGAAACCATCTTCACAGAATGCCTCAACTGGACAACGGCTCATGTTAACACACCGGCTCTCGAGGACCCTTCAGCTGCCAAAGGAAACACGATGCTTGCAGTCCCACCCGGGAAACCATCTGGCACTCGGACATCCAGTTCATCCAGGAGCAATGTAGTTAGTAGGGCAACACTATCTCGCACTTGCAAAGCAAACCATTGCTTAGATAAACCTAGAGTCACCACCTCCTTACAATTATCATCAAAGTCTCTTCACCCTTTTCGGCCAAAGGTGCCTCGGAAGAAACTAAGATAGTCTTAAACACCCCCAAGACAAAACCCCATAAAAATCCCAAATCATTACCATCAACACTAAATCCAAACAAAGTATCACATTTTCGCTGACGACTATTAAAACTAACACATCTAGGCTGACGACTGCCAAATTAAATGAAACTCACATCCTCAACATTAATCCTAAACTCAATCAAATTCAACAATCCAAAGGAAGCATAAAATCAACTAAAACTAATAGAGTCACAAACCGCTCATCCCCCCTAGCTCAAAACAACACACATACTAAATTTATAAATATCCTTCATCAAAATATTCAGAGTCTAGTTAGCTCAACAACAAAACTTGAAGTGTTCCTGGACTCCCAAAATGAAAACAATACTCCAATAGATGTGCTTTGCTTTTCTGAGCATTGGCTCACTGAAAGTAATCTAAACTCGTTACACATCAGTAACTACAAAAAGGTAAGCTCATTTTCCAGATCATCTCATACCCATGGTGGTGTTGCAATATTTGCTGGTGAAGCATGGGTGAAACACATTAAAACAAGGAGTGATATATTAATAAAATCTGCATTGAGAAACATATAGAAATCACAGGCATTGAAGTAAACATTGCATCAGATCACAACAAAAAAGATAAACTTATAATATTAACACTTTATCGTTCTCCATCAGGAGACATGCATACATTCCTCCAGAATATGGAATACTTACTTGAGAAACTATCAGGTGAACAAAAGAAAATAGTTATATTAGGTGATTTTAACATTGATTTCAATCTTAAATCTAAAAACAATGAACAACTGGAACATTTATTTACTTCTCATAATCTAACATTTCAAGTTAAAGAACCAACAAGAATCGACCCTGAAAAGACGATTGACAATATCGCTACAAATCTACCACTAGAATCCTTTCAGACGAATGTGATCAATAATTGCCTATCAGATCATCTTGCACAAACTATTACTTGTTGCTTACCGGAAGCACATACAAATCTAAAAAATAAAACAGTAACAAAAAGAAAGTTTTCAGAAGATAATATCCAAAAGCTAAATGATCATTTACAAACACTAAACTGGGGAAAAGTCTACCAATCAGATACTCCTGATGATAAATATAATGAATTTGAGAATACCTTCCTGATTGCCTTTAATGACTGTTTTCCAGAAAGGACCATTAAAATTAAGAGTACTGAATTCATTAAACTATCCTGGATCACACAAGGCATTTAAAATTCCAGCAAAAACTTTAAATGCCTGTACAGCCTAAATAAACATTTTAAAACCCATTTCACAGAGGAGATGTACAAGAATTATAAGAAAATATATGAAAAAACCATTTCAGCAGCCAAAAAGCAATATTTTAACAATCAAATCTATAACAGTGAAAATAAGTCAAGAAAGGTATGGGAAATTGTAAATCAACAAACTAATAAATCAATAAACAAAAAGTGTCAGATACCTTCAATCACAACTTTGCAACAATGGCAGGTAATCTCACCCAACATCTAAATACTGATGGCAAAGCATCTGCTAAATATCTAGCAGATTCAGGTAAAGCTCCATTAAAATCTTTATTTGTAAACCATACCAATGAAACTGAAATAATGGACATAGTTATGAAAATGAAAAATCTCCAATCTTGTGGGCTTGATCAAATACCCATGACAATAGTAAAAAAATTATACGTATATAGCGCCAGTCTTAACCCACATTTTTAATTACTGTATTGACAAATCCATATTTCCGAAGAAATTAAAGGTTTCAAAAATAATACCTTTATTTAAAAAGGGTGACAAATCGGATGGAAATAACTACCGACCAATTTCTCTACTGCCAGTATTTTCTAAAATTTTTGAAAAAATACTCCATACAAGAATTACTTCATTCCTTGAAAAAGAACATCTACTATCAAATAGCCAAAATGGGTTTAGGAAATATAGGTCAACAACTAATACCATAGAAAAAATTTATTAATAATATAACTCAAGGAAAGGAAAAAAATGAACGCTTAATTGGAATCTTTTGTGACCTTTCGAAAGCTTTCGATTGCATAGATCACGCGTTACTACTGGCTAAACTGCACTATTATGGCATAAGAGGTCATGCGTATAATCTAGTTAAATCATATCTCACGGACAGGAGGCAACATGTAGAAATTAAAACCACAGATGAATACAATCACGAGAAATGTTACTTATCTGATGGTGAAGCAGTCAACTGTGGAGTTCCTCAAGGCTCCATACTAGGCCCTCTATTGTTCATAATATTCGTAAATGATCTCACTTACATCTTGAAAAATATAGGTATTGAATTATTTGCGGATGATACCAGTATCCTAATAAGAACCAAAATACATGACAATCTGATAGTCATTAGCGAAGAAGTGCTGAGCGCAGTAACTAAGTGGTTCCAAAATAACAAACTTTTACTAAATGCCAATAAAACTAATTTCATAGAATTCCACCCAAGTAAACAAACTCATAGTCAAAACAACAATTTAACAACAATCAATAACACGGCAGATAACACCGTGATAAAAAGAGTTCACACAACAGAATTTCTTGGAATCCATATCGACCAAAATCTAAACTGGCACACACATTGCGATATGTTAGCAAAAAAACTAAGTTCTGCATGCTTTTCACTAAAAACAATCAATTTAATCACAAACACAAAAACTGCAAAAATAGCTTACTATGCTAACTTTGAATCACATATGAGGTACGGCATCAATATATGGGGCAGCTCTGTAAAAGCAGACACAATATTTAAACTACAGAAAAGAGCAATAAGAAATATTCTTGGACTCAAACAAAAGAAAAATTCTTACATTAAACCTCACTGTAAGCCACACTTCATCAAACACAAAATCCTCACTTTCTACAGTCTATACATATTTCAATCCGTACTAAATTTAAAAAAATCTATGATTAATGAAGAAATTGACAAGAACAATAGCATTCACAGCCATAACACAAGACAAGCAAACAACATACACACTAATTATCTCAAGCGAAAACATTCACAACTTAACTCCAATTATATAAGTTCTAAATTATTTAACAAGCTACCGACAAGTCTAAAAGCCATTTCTAATATGAGCATTTTTAAAAACAAACTAAAACAACTCCTATGTAACAAAGCATATTACTCTATTGAGGAATTTTTGAAGGACAAACTACTATAACACTGTTAGGCCTATCTTTATACTACAATTCTAAATAGGCCTAATAGATATAGATATATTGTACTATTGTTATGTTTGTATTCCACAAATAGGCTAAGATAATATTGTATGGTAGGCCCATTTCTTTGTCTTGTGTTTTAAATTTTGTCTTATAGTTTGTCTTATTTCTATAGATTCATTTAAGAGGAAGGAGGACTGTTGTTTTTTTAGTGGTAAAGTAAATTGTATATAACTATTAGACCAATAGATCAATACCGATGATTTTTTTTTCTCGTACAGAGAACTTCTGTCAAATGAGTGCGTTTTGTTCAGATTTCTTAAAATTTCGTTGGCTTATCAGCAAATAATTTTTAAAGACAACTTTTTAATGGGACCAAATACTAACAAAAATTCAAAGGGCATCTATTCCGGGTTCTAATTAGAAAGAATTACGAATTTCGTAGCCGTAACTTTATTAGATAAGCGATAATCTTAAATGTAAAATTGGATAAAATTCGGTGCGAAAGTTGTGCCCTCTATAGCAAAGTCTCTGAACTACCACAACAGTCTGCATGTTTCTTGGGCGCGCGAGCGAGAAGCACGGACAGAGAGAGAGAGAGTGAGAGAGACCATTCATTCCACAAGAAAGGGTGGCTGGCTAGCTCGCAGATTTGTAAACATTATACCTGCTATTCAACAATCATGCAGGACTTGAAACTTGAAAGAATCAAACCTTCTTGAACCAAGTTCACAAGTCGATGAGCGTTGTATGGTCATGTGGTGTGGTCTGGAGTATCGGGGGGGGGGTGGGGTGGAGTTGATTTGGTAGAAAGACATCCGGCTGCTCCAGATCAATGCCACAAGAATGTTCGTGGAGTGACAATGCCTTATGGATACTCGACGAAAAGTGCTAGGAAGAAACGACTATCAACAGCAAGAAAGTGCAAGAAACCCCAAGATATGAATTCATAAAATCAAGGTTCTGTGAAAAAATCATTACAATCGGATAATGCATGTAGGTGTTATAAGTCGAAGAAATGTTTTAAAAATCGAAAAAATCGGTAAATTTCGATTTTCATAATAAAACATTTTTTGATTGCGCTCAAATTTCACACGAATATATTAATTCATAAAATTATGGTTCTGTGAAAAAATCATAACAATCGAATAAAAAATGTAGTTGTTATAAGTCGAAGAAATGTTTTAAAAATTGAAAAAATGGCGATTTTAATGAGAAATAATTTTTCGATTACGCTCAAAAACGTGGCAGTTCTAAGCTCAGAGATTTCGAAGGCCTCCATAAAATTTCATCGTAATCGGAGTATCGGCTTAGCCGGAATCGTGTTAACAAACACACAATAATACAAACAGAAAAAAAGAAAGAAAAACATTCCGGATTTTTTTCTCCATTGTAGTGAAATGGAATCTTCGCTTCGCTCGCTACGCTCATCCAAAAAACAAGTACCGCAAGACTTTGTATTTGTGTGTATCAGTAGACCAAAATGATACAAACAATAGTCATGAATGGTATTGTGTATTGTATTTAGAGTAAAGTAGTATAGTATTACTCAGTCACAATAGTAACAAAATTTGTCCCGGAGTTTACGCATTGCATATGGCGTATTTATCACTTAAAAAAAACTGTTGAGATTTGTTTGAATTTGTAGTCAATTACGAAATTAAATCCCCCGATGTTTGATTTTTTATAATTAATTTCAATAAAAGTATGGTCACAGATAAGGAATTACAAGAAATTGATTGTAATGAATTTCATTCCAACTACCTTTTTACCAACTCATTCACTCTTTGTGATGACTTTGATAATATTTCGGCGTTGCGTCTCATATTTTGGCAACGGTGCTAATCGAGACGTGAGGGTGATGCATGGAGATAAAACAACACTAAACACTCTCTGTATGCATTTTTTCCTTCCTCAATTCCCCCCCCCCCCCACTCTACTGTAAATGCATGTTGAAGGGTTGTCGCGTGTAGTCGTAAAATAGACCATCTTAGAAACTGAGAGTTTTCTACCTGCTGTATTCTCTTCCTGTTCTATTTTTATATTTATTTTTTGATATTTTTTGTTTTATTGCAAATATCTAATAATGTTGTTAAAATATTAAGCGCGTGTCTTGAATTTAATTTTTTGGGACGAAATTCTATGATAAAAACTGACTGAGTTACGGATAATGCTTCTATAATGAATTTTAATAATAAAAAAGTAATCTTTATATATTTCAGTCAGTTTTGATCGTAGACACTAGGGGGAAAAAACACATTTCATAACTCAAGCTACTCATTTGAACCACGTTATTAAATATTTGCAATTATAAAAAAAATATTTCGCTGAATAAATTATTTTCATCACAATAGATTTGAAATGGATGAAGGCGCTCCTCTTTATTTAGCAGGGTCCAGTGTGTTTTTGTTATCTATGGGTGGAATCTTTGAAGGAAGTTTTCAGGAAGTTGGGGTTTTTCGACCTGCTGTCTTCTCTTCCAGTTCTATTGTTATATTTATACATTTATGTATTGATTGTTTTTGTTTAATTGCAAAAATCTAATAACATTGTTAAAATATTAAGCGTGTATCTTGAATTTCATTTTTTTGGACGAAATTCTACGACAAAAACTGACTGAGTTACGGATAATGATTCTATAATATATTTTTATAATAAAAAATAATCTTTATATATTTCAGTCAGTTTTGATCGTAGACACTAGGGAAAAGAATGCATTTCAAACTCAAACTACTCATTTGAACCACGTTATTAAATATTGGCAATTATAAAAAAAATATTTCGCTGCATAAATTATTTTCATCACAATAGATTTGAAATGGGTGAAGATGCTCCAGAAGCAGATCAGGTACATTGAGGCTATTGTGCTCATAATAGGCCGAGAGTGACAGACTTCCTCCAACGACGGGCAGAGTGCACAAGATTTAGATCTTACCTATCCTCCACCCTTCTATTGATGGTCTCTAAACCCTTGAATAGAGATAAATTAATTTTCTTTTCATTACATAAACTGTTGTTATTTACCTTTTAAATGTTCTTAAATGTTAATGAATTTAACTTTAATGTTTCCCTGAAATAAAATCAACACGAAAATGTTTTTAAACGCAAAAAATTGATTGAGAACTAACAATGTTTACAAAATATTCTTAGCATTTCTGATGAAGAAGTATGTTGTATATTATACTGTTAAGTTCTTAGTTTTCAATCAATTTTTAGCATTCAAAAACATTTTCGTGTTGATTTTACTTCAGTGAAACATTTAAGCTAAAATCTTCAACATTAAAGGGCATTTAAAATGTAAATTACAACAGTTTACGTAATGAAAGGAAGGAAGGATTTAACTCTATTCAAGCGAAAATAATTTAATTGGATGGTTTCGAGACCATCAATAGAAGGGTCGAGCGACTGTTAGATAGATACGATCTACCTCTTGTCCACTCTGCTCGGGCCAGGAAGGTCCAGCTAGCTGAATAGCTCACTGCTTGACAATAAATATTTGAAATAACAAAAGACTACTACAGAAACTAGAAACCTACCCATGATTGGCCCAAAACTTGCTGACGTAGGAGCAAAAGTACGGTCCTACTTTCACACCCCCTGTCAATCAAAATCCCAGCGACGAAACCTGTTCTCTGGGATCTTTCATCTTAAGTATGATTATTATATTAATATTTGTCTGCCTTTTTTGTCTCTTATGTCTTATCTTTGTTTTATGTACTGCCTTAAATTGAAACCAATCTCGGCCCACAAGAAAAACTAGACAAATACTTGTTCTCTCGTTTCATTAGTATTCTCTTATATACGAGGCACTCAAATTCTATTACTAGCCAACAGTAAAATTGTTATGATATGTACAAACTAAGACTAAGGCATTAATTATCAAGTAACTTATTTTTAGGATAGAAATGTGACGGAGTATATCTCAATGTGCATCCTGCTTGATACAGCAAATTGTACCTTTCCAAACACCTCAATAACAAAGTTTATTTGTTTAGGAATAAGTAAATAAATACTTATTCCAGACAATATATTCTTAGAGGTCATCACAAAGTGTAAATTATTATAATGTAATATGCTATGTGTGTGGAAATAAAACTTACTTACTTACTTACTTACTAAGTTGAACTTTTTTAAATTAAATTAAATTAAATAAAAAATAAACTTTTTTTAAAAAATTAATTGTAATTGTTAAAAAAAGAAAAAAATCGTAAAATTGCGATTTTTATAAGAAATAATTTCTCGATTGCGCTCAAATTTAACACTTATCTATAAATTTATAAAATTAAGGTTCTGTGAAAAAATCATTACAATCGGATAAAGCATGTAGGCCTAGGTGTTATAAGTCAAAGAATTGTTTAAAAAAAGAAAAAAACGTAAAATTTCGATTTGCATGAGAAATAATTTTTCGATTGCGCTCAAATTTCACACGAATATCCTAATTCATAAAGTTAAGGTTTTAAACAAAAATCATAACAATCGGATAAAGCATGTTGGTGTTATAAGTAGAAGAAGTTTTTCAAAAATCGAAAAAAATTGTAAAATTGCAAATTTTAATGTGAAATAATTTTTGGATTGCGTTCAAAAACGTGGAAATTCTAAGTAAAAAGATTTCGAAGACCTCCATAAAATTTCATCGCAATTGGAGTATCGGTTTAGCCGGAATCGTGCGGACAAATAGACCAAAATACAAAAAACAAAGAAAAAAAAACAAAGAAAAAAAAACATTCCGGATTTTTTTCTCCAGTGTAGTGAAATGGAATCTTCGCTTCGCTCGCTACGCTCATCCAATTACCCCCTGAACAAAAGAACATGTCTTAGGAAGAAATACTGTTATTACAGCTGGACAAAAGAACGCTTATTTCTTGAAAGGTGCAAAAGGTGTAAAAATTGGTGGACAAAGAACATACCTATTGTTTGTTTATCTTTTACGATGTGTCAAAATGAAAAATAACTGCTAGACGAGACATTTAGACGATCCGTATCCATCTGGGCCCGGGGTAAGATTTGGCCCAGTGCATCCTCTGCCGATCATACAAGGCGAGATAAGAGGCCATCTCGTAAACATCAGCTGGTTAGTTCTAGTTTATTGGGATAGAGGGCGCGTCAACCGTTAGTTCATAATGCGCCACTCTATAGCTTAGAGCAGTGGTTCCCAAACTGTGGTACGCGTACCCCCAGGGGTACGTGGGGAGTTTCCAGGGGGTACGCGATAAAGTCCAGCATAACCAAACATTATTTGTTCTGTCTAATCAAAGTTGGTGACAAAGATAAACCTAAACCACTGTGTGTTATTTGCTCTGAAATTCTTTCCAATAACCGTGTGAACCATCTCTTCTCCGCCGCCATTTAGAAACCAAGCACGTACAATACAAAGACAAGCCTGTACAGTTTCTACAACGCAGGCTACATGAACTTCAAGGTAGTGTGATAACAATGCGATCGGTAACATTTTTTTTAGTGACGGTCAAAATGTACTTGAAGCAACCAGACATTGTTGGAAATGGGTATTGATTATTATTATTATTTCATAAGAAATGAAATATTTTTAAATTATAACTATTTTTGGTAAAACAAATTACTTAAAATAAATTTGTCGACGTTGTCACATAATAGGTGCGCAAGGCAACATTATTTGGTGCATTCAGAATGTGACGTTGCATCGATGTCGGCTACCCAGTGTTAGAATACGGGGCAATAGTCTGGGAAAGAAAAACGTTCGTTTATTTACTTGGTTAAAGATTGGGTCAACCGTTAGGTCCTTATACACCACTGTAGCCTATAGGTGATATGGGAAGGAGGGGCCCATGCTGGTCAGAACCAGCCACAGGGGAAGGGGGAGGAAGGGGGATTTCTAACCGGGGCCCATGGATCCAATATATCGAGATGAAGATCTAGGGCTCCTTACCCGAATAGGTTATAGTGCGACTCCATTTATCTTTTTAGTTATTAAAAAGAGAATTAATTAAAAATTTGAAATCAGTTATGTTTAATTTAATCTTTAATATAGTGGGAGGAATTGCATAATAATACGAGATTTGCCATGTTAAATAACAAGAATATATTTGTGAAGAGAATGACTAAAATTGAGGTGATAAAAAGGTGATTGTGTACGGAAAATTATTATAAGATGATATGTTAAATGGGCTCTTCAACCGGTTAGATCATATATCGCCGCCTGTGGAACGTTTTATCACTGTTGTTTATATATACAAGGAATAAATTATGGAAGTAAAAGCGAAATTAAAGAAAGAAATGTGAACTAAAAATATGTTTATATCCCTAGTAAAAATTTTTTGGTTGCCAAATGGTGCCAAGTGGTCACCAACAGGTCACCAACTAGTTCACCAACTGATGCCAAGTGATCGCCAAGTGATCACCAACAGCAGCCAAATGGTCGCCAACAGGTCGTTTTTGTGTCAAAATACTGCATTGCAGAGTTGGTGACCCGTTGGCTGCCTTTTGGTGAACGTTTGATGTCATATATTTCTTTTGAAATTTCGGTGGCGACCCTTGGTAATCCCCTTGGTAACCTGTTGGCGATCAAAAATAAGCCTTGGTGATTGTTGGTGACCGCTTGGCGACCGTTTGGCATACAAATATTTCTACCAGGATGATTAAAATTTGGTAAAACAAATAACTTCAATAAGGACAATAGAAAGCTGTCTCCGGTGTCCTATGATGACCCTGATGTCTGCGGAGGTCCCACGTTGCAAGGTAGGAACAAGCAGCCAAACTACCATCAAACGTAAACTCAATAAGCTCACAGACTGTTCTAGAAACCTGGTTTTTTTACAAAGATTTAAAATTAAATTTTGGTTTTTGATTATTTGGATCAAGGGCGCTTCAAACGGATAGGTCATAATGTACTATGGAGAGGAAAGTCTCATGCTGGTCAGAACCAACCACGGTTAGGGGGAGGCAGGGGGGTTACTCACGTCGCGGTCGTCATCGTCTTTGTCATCATCGTTCGTTCGTGTTGTCAATTGTCATCGACGTCGGGGAGGTCGTCAAGGGAAAGGAGAAATGTACCCGACTTAGATTGCCAGTTTTGATTTTATTGGATTAAGGACGCGTTAACCGTTAGGTCATAATGCACCACTCTAGCCTAGGGGATATGGGAGAAGGGGCCCATGCTGGCCAGTACCAGACACGAGTATGTGGAGGAAGGGGGGTCTCACGTCGCGGTGATTATTGTCTATGTCATTGTTCGTGGTGTCATTGTTGTCATCGTCGCCGGGGGGTCATCAAAGAAAGGGGTCAAGGTCCACGACGACGCTTGCCAGAATTTGCCTCTATTTTCGGGGAGTAAAATACTACCCTTCATAGTAGCTGATGTTGGCGAGGTGGACTTTTTCTCTAGAATAGCCTTTTACGATTAGCAGAGCCATGCTCTGGGCCAATTCTACCCCGGACCCAGACGGGGAGGTCGTCATGGGTTTAAGGGGGGGGGCCGACGACTACAGCCAGAGCTCGCCTCTTGTTTCAGGGAATAGTCATCTTATTGCTGGCTGTTTGTTTGCGAGATGGAATTTATCTCTTCCCAGGCATTTATGATTAACAGAGCCATGCTCTGGGCTAAATTCTTCCCCGGGGATTGGTGGGACACGCATGTAATGGACAGAACCAGCATTCGAACGCACGGAGATTGAGCTTGAAAAGATCAAACGTCCAAACGAATAGAACTAATATAGGTATTTGAGCGTAAACATCCATGAGTTACAAGAGAAAATGAAATCACTTTCAAAATATCCAAGTCTGGCTTGCTGAATATTGTCGGCAGATGAAAATCCAACCAGCCCAGACAATAAACCGATGACCAAATCCAAGATTCCTACTTATCTGAAAGAACATCTCGCCCTACAAACATCCTCCAAACTCGAGAGAACTTCTTCGTTCGTTATTATAGTTATCATCAACAGGGTTGCCCACACAGCACAACACGTTTTCAAAACGTTACTTTTTATGTAACAATGTTCCCAGAATGTTAGTTCAAATTATAACATCTATACAACGTACGAAAAATGTTATGTTTGTAACAATATTCTTTGGTTCTCAAAAACATTCTCACAACGATGTTGCAACATTTAGTAACTAACATTTCGGTGGATAAAAAACAAACAATATTGACCTTTACTTAGTAACATTATATTGACAATGCTACAATGTCGTGCCATTTTCCGTAAATGTCTTGGAAAAACCATGTGGAAACGTTAGAAACTGGCTCATTTCACTTTCTGAGAACGTTCATAAAATAACCTCATAAATTTGAAATCTCAACGGTTTTTTGCGGTGTGGGGTAGCTTGTCCTGTCTTGTCTGTGCTCTGCTCATTCGACAATCAGTCGTCGGGAGAGAAAGACGCGTGTACATGTGGCTGTTGTGTTTAACGTGATGGAGCGCGGCGGCAAAGGGCGGACGGACGGGAAGAGACGGAATGACTTTAAAAAAGGTGTGAAACGGGTCGTTTCGACGCGTCACGTCGTTACCTTACTCGTGTGTGAGTTTGACGTTTCGGAATTACTGTGGGTTCCATCTTCATCGACTGATTGCTGAAAGTGCGTTTGTTCGTTGCCTCTCTCATTCGTGATCGTGTTTAAATGCTTTGACCAATGCCTGAAGGATTTTAATACCGCTGAGTGAGTGATTGAATTGTGTCAAGTTCATATCTTGAATTACCTATATTTGCTTATACATATATCTATCTATTCCTATACCTTGCAGTTGATTCGTTTTTACCAGCCACGCTCGCGCGTTTGTATCAGCCTTAAATTAATTATGGTCCCATGCTGTTAGGCCATAGGCCTACCATGGCTGCGACTTGAACAAAATGTTAAAATTGTCATAATTTGTGCCAGTGCTGTACGTTTCTTGATCTAGGCCTAAGTTGTGTGAAAAGGTATGTTGCTGCACTAGCAAATGATTTCTGAAACTGTATTATTACTATATGGTTGCCACCATATGATCCCATTTCCAATTATCAATACACGAAAATATAATTTAATTTATAATCGGTGTTTCGAAATAATATATACGCACAATCACTAGTATATCTATACGTCAATTCAGTGAGTACATACTCGCGGACACCGATTAATCAATTATTCAATTAATTTTTTTTATCGATAATTAATCGATTATCCAATAATCGATTAATCATCGATAAATAGATATTTGCAGCAACCATAATTATTAGATTATTTAAGAAGTGTAAAAGCAACGTTCTAGTAACGTTTCTCCATGTAACTATTTAAATGCTACCACAACGTTACATGAACATGAGTATAACACCTTACAATGTTGTTACCTGGTCGTTTACACAACATTGTGATACAAGTTGCATGAACGTTATGAGGTTCGTATGCAACGGGACATTTGGATATTTCATCAATGTTACAATTACTATACCAAACGTTGTGAGGATATATCGAATGTTAATTAATTAGTTGCAATACGTATTTGTGTTTTGTATAATATCTATCTATAATAATTATAGCTTATCAATGGACGGGTCCTGTATTGTGTTGATATCATCATGTATGGTATAGTTTTTATGCATGATGGTGATTACAGGATGTAGGACTGGTCTATAGATAGACTATAAAATAGAGTCGTGTTTTGTGGCAAAGATAGTTATAATAGTTATAATAGTTAGCGTGTCATGTAAATAGTCTAGAAACTAGAAAGTACTATTAAGAATTAATTGTAAATCAAGCTATACAATGGTGGTAGGGCACATTTGTGTAATGGGGCTCTGCCCTTTTCTCTTCCACCATCAAATTGTCATATATGTCTGTATTTGGCTATTTGAAAATAAAAAAATAATAAAATAAAAAAATAATAAATAATAAAAAACTTATATTAATGTTGAGGAAACGTTACCGTGCTGTGTGGGAATTCTTGATGAGATGAGAGATATCGTTATTATTTACTTCATATTTTATAAAAACATTTTTTTTTAAATTAGTAGTAAAACAAACAAAAGAGGATTTCTCGATTTCCAAAAGTTGAAGTTTTGAAGGTGAAAGAGCCATTTTTGGTTTCGCCAACATTGTTTTTTGAATTCAGCATGGGCGAATTAGTTAAAACAGCATATTTAATTGCTTCTACGACAGTAAAACAAAACTTTAAATAATGATTTCTTGATATCCAAAATTTTGAGTTTTGGAGGTGAAGGAGCCATTTTTGGTTTTGCCAACATTGTTTTTTGAATTCAGCATGGTCGAATTAGTTTAAAAAGCATTTTTAATTGCTTCTACTCATTAACAGAATAGACTTTGAATTTTGCAGACTGAATTCCCTATCTATTAGAACTGCCACGTTTTTGAGCGCAATCGAAAAATTATTTCTCATGAAAATCGCAATTTTACGATTTTTTTCGATTTTTAAGAAATTTCTTCGACTTATAACACCTACATGCTTAATCCGATTTTAATGATTTTTACACAGAACCCTAATTTTATGAATTAATATATTCCTGTGAAATTTGAGCGCAATCGAAAAATTATTTCTCATGAAAATCGAAATTTAATAGTTTTTTTCTTTTTAAAAACAATTCTTTGACTTAAAACACCTACATGCTTTAACCTATTGAAATGATTTTTTCACAAAACCTTAATTTTATGAATTAATATATTCGTGTTAAATTTGAGCGCAATCGAATAATTATTTCTTATGAAAATCGCAATTTTACGATTTTTTTCTTTTTTAAAAATTACGATTAATAAAAAAAATAAAAAAATAAAGTAAATTTTTAATTTAATTTAATTTAATTTTTAAAAAAATCTTCGACTTAGTAATAATTTTTTCACAGAACAACAGAAAATCCGTATAACACATGGCAGCTCAATGCACCAATTACGCTCATCCAACAACGCAGCGGGACTTAAGCGTTTTCCTAGTGGTATATATTTGATAAGTTATCAAAAATAATGGCATGATGCAATTGAGGCAACAGCCAGGGCACGAGTTTGGTCGGCAAGTGGACTAAGACAATGTTTCGAGCCCCCCACCCCCCCCCCCACCACCACCTGCACCACCAAGCTGACCGCCACAAACACTCCGTTCCAAGAACATCCACCTCCCGGGGAACCACTATCATCTGGCTAAGCCATTATATGGCCAAAGTATTAATGACGGATTGGCCAGTCTCCCAGATTGGGGTCCTCACTATCGGCGCCAAGCTGATTCTGAGAATCAAACAGCTACACAGTCAAGGCATCGTACATTGGGACATTAACACAGCCAACATAGGTGACGTGAAAACTAGGGCGCTTCAACCGATTAGGTCATATTGCGCCGCCTGTGATATTGAAAGTTGGTGAGATGTGTTAATGGTGTGTTTGATGATCATATTGTTTTTTAAAATGAATATTAATAGCTAAACCATAAACAATTAAAGAAATGTGTATGATCAATGTGAAGACGTTTAAATCAATGATTTTTATTAAATAAATCACAGTGCCATGATGTCTAGACAGAATAATATAAGTTAGTAGAAGTTCTAAAAGTTTGACCTGTTTTTTGTATTTTTATAATTATTATTATTCGCCACTCTAGCTAAGGGGCCCTATACCCAGTTACATGTACCTGATGAAACATGAGAAACTAGGGCGTTTAAACCAGGTAGGCCATATTGGGCCAACTATTTAAGAAAATAAATTTAGTTTGTTGTGTTTAATTTTTATTGTTTTCTTACATTTATTACATGATAGAGATGATTATGCCCAAAAAAAAAGTTTATGTTATTAAGTGGCAAAAAAAATATTAGGGCGCGTCAACCGCTTGGTCGTAACACGCCACTGGAGCCGAGGGGATGTGACAAGAAAAGTCCCATGCTGGTCAGAAGTGATAGAAATAGTTTTGGATTGTTTGGATTAAGGGCGCATCAACCGTTAGGTCATAACTCTAATTGCGCCACTCTAGCATAGGGGTTTTGGAGAGGTTTATCCTATGTTGGTCAGATCCAAAAAAAAGAAAAAAAAAGTAGGCGAAATCGCAAAGAAACAAGTTAGGTGAGAGACGTGAGAAGACGTGAGAAACTAGGGCGCTTCAACCGGTTAGGTCATATTGCGCCGCCTGTAAATAAAAGTAAATGAGAAGAGTTAATGCAGGTATGTTTGTAAATGAAAATAAAGAAAAGAAAGAAATGTGTATGATGTGAATTAAATTTTGTTAAATAGATTACTATGGATGAGAAATTTAGAAAGTTTGTCGCCGTTATCATATGATAGAAGTTCTTCATATGATTGGGAGAGATCAAATTGCGTGCGCAAGGCATCAGGGAATTACCTTTTCTCTGGTTAAGAGATATCCGTGAGTTAGGCGTGTGTGGCCTATACGAAGTCTAGACAATACCACTCTACTTACGGAGAGTCGAGACGTAGGTGGACGAATTTATTAGTCAATGTGGGCATCACACTACCAAATTTTGTTATTCTGCAATACATCCCAAGATGCTTGTCGCAAATCCAACAATCTTTGCTTGAATCCACTCTTGACATCTGGAACGGGAACTAGATTGAAATCAACGTCGCGACGCTGGGAAGCTTCCTTAGCAGCCCGAAACAGCGTGTTCATTCCCCTCTATGCCCACGTCGTGTCCAGGTAACCAGCAAAACTCTATTATATAATTATCCCTTAGAGGTTGTTTTCTAAATAGAATTTGGGTGTCTTGTACTAAATGATGACTACAATACATGAGTTTTATAGCTTTAAAATGAACTTAAGCTATCTGAACACAAAAGGTATTCTCCACAACGACAACGTAGAATGTATTTAAGAGCTTCACGGATGGCGAATAACTCTGCAGTCAAAACTGAACACACGTCGCTTAGCCTGAAACGTTCAGTTAAGGTGGAGCAATAAAAGGCACTTCCAACCTTGTTGTCAATTTTTGGAGCCATCTGTGAATACCAAAGTAAACCTTGATGTTTATGGCAAATCTTTCTAAAGTTAATTTTGAATACACTATCGCAAGTAGAGTTTTAGTCAAAACGACAAAGGTCGAATAGAATAGTCGGCTCTGGTGTAGATCAGGGCGGGTTATTGCTAAAACCAAATTAAAAACTGTTGGCAGATTAAAATCTATAAGATTTAACAAAAGTTTACATCCTTACCCCGTTGGTGGGGTTGCTTTCGCAAAATCAATTATAAGAGCTTATGAAGGTAAATTAACATTACACAAACACACAGACAATAACTTACAAATAAATAGTAAAAATCAATTTTTTGCTTTTTGATTCATTATCATTGCTTCAATTTTACTTTTAAATTGTACAATTCCTAGATCAGTAAACTGGCTTCTAATATCATAAGAAATTGAATTCCAATAGGATACGCCTCTGTGTGTAAATGCTTCAGAATTTAATCTAGGAACTTCCAACGAGTTTATTAAAGTAGAATTTCTATCACGATCAACAATTTTAAAATATTGGGTAGAATACCTAAAAAATACCTTTTAATACTTTGTATGTATTTACCAGCACGCTATACTTCATCCTCTCCTCAATCGTGAAACAATCAGACTGCAAATCTTGGTTCAAGGGAAATGAATCAAACAGATGGTCAATTCTCTTCTGGAGTACAACATACTCAGTAGAAGGTCTTACTGCCCAAACAATACTAATAATCAATAGCAGAGTGAATATAAGAATCTACAAGTAACCTCAACATTCTCTCGGTTACAAACCTCTTCATTCTACTTATAATTCCAATTGCTGATGATACTTTATTACACACATATTCATAATGTTTCTTAAAATTTAAATTACAATCTAAGAAAACTCCAAGATATTTAAATTCATACACTCTAGAAATTAATTACCATTTTCAATTTAACGTCAAATGAATATCATTCATGCTTCTATCATTGGCCTTATGAAAAATCATAAAATTTGTTTTGCTATAATTAATATCAAGTTCCTGAGTTTTAAACCAATCATCCATCCCTCTTTTAGAATTTCTAAAAGGAGTTTTCGATCTTTTCGACATCCACACTTAAAAAAAAGACAAAGTCATTAGCATATAAGATAAAATTTGGGGCCCCCCCCATTATAGAGATAATCACTATATAAAGAAAAAATAAAGGGGTCCTAATATTGATCTTGGGTACTCCACAAAATAAGAATACTTTTGAACAAATTTTTGCAAGATTAAAACATTTTTTTTTTTTAAAAAAAATAACCCGCCTAAGGAAACAAAAAAGGGACTTACTTTAAAACCCTGGTTTTTAATTTTATTAAAGAGGTAAAAAAGGACTGAATAAAAATGCTTCCTAAGATCAACAAAGACAGCCCAACCTTCCCATTACTTTTATCAACCCCTTTTATAGTAAAACTGTAAATGCTAGAAGGGCACTTTGCGTTTACCTTTCCCTTTCCCGAAAACCCTGCGGTTTGATTTTTAAAACCCTTTAGATGATCCACTTCATGTAAACCCCCTTTTGAAAAATTTTCAATAATTTTTCCCCACAATTGGAAGAGTTTAATAGGGCGAAAGAATTCCATCACTCTTTTTACCTTTACCCTTAAAATAGGCGTTTCCTTGCCAATTTCAGCTGTGTGGGGAAAACACTACAAAAAAGAAATGGGAAATTAGATACGCTAATAACCGACTATTGATGCGATTCTTAAATATATGCATGGGAAAATTTTGAATTGTTGCAGAGCTTCAATTTAAGGCGTTTAATGCTGAAAAGATTTCATTATTACTTTGATTGGAAGATTTCGCTTTCTTCTATTTAAATCTTTTAAACTACCAATTTTTTTTGAAAAAATCAACGTTACAAAAAAACTTTTTTTTAACAAACAGCACATATCTGAAATTTGACGTTAGGATACCCCATTCTCTTTAATGAGGCTAGCTACACCTTTTTTCTCTTGTTTCCGTCAACTTATTTTAAACTGACCCTAAAGATTGAAGAAATATCATTACAAAGAAGTTTTAAAAAGCTACGTTAGAAAAAAAGAAATTTATTATTTCCTTATTTTTAACTTTTTAGGCATAGATTTAATTTTCATTTCGTACGTACCCCTCAAGAGGTTTCTCCCTTTGCCAAGGGGAACCCCCTGACCCCGGGATACAAGCTGATACCGGGCTTTTTGATTTTTGGTTTTTTTGGGTTAAGGCCGCGTCAACCCCCAGGTCATAATGAACCCCTCAAGCCTAGGGGGGGGGGGGGAGGAGGGGCCCATGCTGGTCAGAACCAGCCATGGGAAAGCGGAGGAAGGGGGGTTTCTCACGTCGCGGTCGTCATCGTTTTTGTCATCGTTCGTTGTGTCGTTGTCAGTCACCGGGGGGTCGTCAAGGGAAGGGGGCAAGGCCCCACGACGACGATTGCCAGAGCTCGCCTCTAGTTTCGGGGAGTAAGATCCGCTCTTTCTAGCTGATGTTTGCGAGGTGGACTTTTTCTCTTGAATCGCCTTTTACGATTAGCAGAGCCATGCTTTCGGCCAATTCTACCCCGGGCCCAGACGGGGGTCGAAATGCACCAAAAGCAAGACGAAGACCACAATGGTGGACAGTGTCTAGAAGTTTAAGGGTTGTGTTACTTGCTGAAGTGTATACGAAACATCAATAGTCCATCTTGGAGCAAACTAGAGATCCGTAAATTCTCAACATGCAAGTCCTATCTGCACCCCACGATAAATTGCTGAGAACTTTCAATTGGTTGATTTTCAACATGCATCTTTGGCGTGACTCAACAACGTGGTGTTTCCAATTTAACTTTTTGTCAAACACGAGTATTCCCGAACTAACACCCCACAATTCTTCAATTCACAATTCTACCCCTGGCCCAGAAAGATGGTAGTGACAGTCATATTATCATTAATAATTTTCTTGAAAAATAAGCATTTAGGTGTTTTAAATTTGGTTAAATTATATATAAGGGTGGATTTTTAACGTGTTTTTGTATGTCGGGATGGTTATGTCAAAGCCCTTTATCAAAGTACAGAGACTAGTAGCAAAATGAGTAGCTGTGAAGATTTGATAAGAACTCATGGCAGTGTAAATGAAATTATAGAAGGTTTAGAACTGAATTCAAGGAAAAACAGGCTGTGCAACCTGTTTCTTGCTATAAAAAGACTGATATCTGTAAGACAACGACGTGAAAACTAGGGCGCTTCAACCGGTTAGGTCAAATTGCGCCATCCGTGATATAAAAGTTGACGAGATGAGTTAATGGTGTGTTTAATGATTATTGATTAATATTGAATGAATGAATTTCTTAGTGTTTATATAAGGAGAAAAAATGATGATAGCTGTTTGGTTTATTTGGATCAAGGACGCGTCAACCGTTACGGCCGAATAACAGAAAAAAAGAGATGATAGCAAGAGCCTCCCTCTTGTTTGGGAAAACCTGCACTCATGCCTCGAAATGTAGTCCGTAGACCTATTCAGCCAAATCCCTCAGAGGTGGTGCAAAATTTCAGATTCCATAATTCTAAGCACGAATAAAATTTCAAAAGACAACCAATCAGGTCCTATGACAAGAAGCCCGGGCTAAAAAGGATTCACTACAGTGAGCTGTGCTATTTTATTTCTCAATTGACGACTCGAAATGGGCGGAGCTTTAAACGATCGATAGGTAACGTGACTAATATTGGGTATAAATCCCCTTTTTTCGCAAGCTGGCGCCTGCTGAACGGGGGCATCACTTTTCACGCTCTAACTTTTTCTATTCATTATTGGACAACACTTAAATGAATAAAATTTAGCAAACATATCATTCCTTGTAATAACGATTTTTTCCGATTGTTTTGACAAGTCGTTAGTTGTTTTAACAATGTACGCATCACACAAGTGAAATTTATCAATGACATAAGTTTTCATTTGTTAATTTGACAAAAAAATACTGATCGGATTTTGGACAAGGATTCTTGTTAAGAATGCATCAGATGTTTAGACAAGAAATATACTAACTTTCTAGATAGAAAGTGCACTGAACGAAATTGACAGCATAGAGTAATATGCAGCGTGCACTTTTTCACGGCTCATCCGCACGTCTAGAGTGCGTATTTTAGATAAAAACACATACCCTGCATATTACTCTATGCTGCAAAGTTTCGTTCAGAGCACTTTCTATCTAGAAAGTTAGTTTATTTCTTGTCTAACAGTCTGATGCCATATTTTTAAAGAGGTCTTGTTGAAATCCGATCAGTAGTTTTTTGTCAAATAAATTATTGAGAAAACTTTAGTCAGTGATAATTTTCACATGTATGATGCGTACATTGTTATAACAAGCTAACGACAGTGTCAAAAAAATCGAAATAATCGCTTTTACAAAGAATGATACATTTGCTAAATATTATTCATGTAACTCTTGTCAAATAATGAATAGAATAAAAGTTAGAGCGTGATAAGTGTTGCGCCGTGAAGCAGGCGTCAACTTGCGAAATGAGGTTTTATACCAACTAATTCCGCCATGTTGCCTCGTGACGTCAGGAGGCGGGTACAATTCAAGTCGTCAATTGCTGCCATCCGTATATTTTTTCGATATGACATCGTTGCCCCGCACCTTTTCACGATATGACCTCTCCGTCCCGCACCTATTTTCTATATAACCTCGCCGCCCCGCACCTTCAGCCGAGGCTATATAAGGCGGGCGCTGCGTGCTTGCCAACCACTGTGACTCCAACCTCCGTAGAGTCACAGTCAACCTTGAAAATGTCTGACGTAGTACAGACGAAACGTCGGTGGACGCCCAGGTTCTGCCCTGATTCATCTTATTTTCGACACGGTTTTTCCCAAGATCCTTGTTTTTATCATATATATATATATATATGTTTTGTCTTAAGCTTTCGTGATCCATGGTTAATGTTTGAAGTATCTTTACGGTAAATAATCACGCACAGTATTATAGAAAATAACTTTTAATCCCAACGTTTCAGAAAAACTGTGTTTCCATTTTCAAGGGAAGGGTAAAACAAAAAATTCAAAAAACGAATAACAGCATTATTGGATGAGCGTAGCGAGCGAAGCGAAAACTTCAATTTCACTGACCCCTCAAGAAATTTAGCTCCAATGTTTTTTGTTTTATTTTCTGTTTGTTCGCACGATTTCGGGCAAACGGCATTATTGATAAAAATTTGACAGGACCTTCGAAATCTCTGAACTTAGACGTGCCACGTTTTTGGGTACGATCGAAGAAATATTTCTCATGAATATCGCACTTTTACGATTTTTTCGATTTTTAGTGCGATATTTTCGTGACATTTAGGCCTATTCTGACCAAATGGGTGGGACTACAAAGTTCATATTTTACATGGACATTAAGGTTATGGTGATGTAGTACCTTGTGAAAAAAAAAGTTGAAAAAGGTAAACAGAACCCATAAAATAAACGTACTTTTACGATTTTTTTCGATTTTTAGTGCGATATTTTCGTGACATTTTGGCCGATTTTGACCAAACGGGTGGGGCTACAACGTTCATATTTCACTTGAACATTAAGGTTTTGGTGATGTGAAAGAAAAAGTTGAAAAAGTTAGCCAGAATCCGTAGAATAAAGGTTTTGATATGAGTTTTTTTGAGGTTTATAATAACAATTAACAAGTAACATTTGAAACTCGACAACAATCACCTACAATGAATTCACAAAGCACTTGCAAAGGAAAAGTGGTCCCACGCAAACTAAAAACTTACAAAAACGCTCATCTATCAACGCGGCGGGACTTTTGCGTTTTCCTAGTAAAAATAAACAAATAGAAACAAAAAACACACTACCTTGCAAACATAGAAAATTACAAAGATCCAATTGCAGTGAACCTAAAATCAAATCACTTGGTTGCATTGTGAGTGTGACTTCTTGTGACCATTCTAGCAGGCCTATTGCTGTCTTCATGTCTTGGTACCACAGGCGCCTCAGTCTCATACTTCTCAAGAGCTGCAGTATGACTTCTAGTCATTCTGCTGGATTCCAAATTTCTAGACAATATGGCTGGATCCGTCCGGACCGTCCCACGTTCGTCTAGAACTGCAGGCGCTCTATCAGCCGCTATTCCGCTTTCTTTGACTAACCTCTCAATCAAAGCAGGCTCCTACGATTGAGCCAAACGCTTGCCTTTGTCTATTTTGTTCAGATTGAGTGGGCGTTTCTCAATTTCCACTGCCTCTCTGACGATTCGACTACATAGATGGCTGACCATGGCAAGAAGCCTCATTCCGTCAAAATCAATGGAATGACCCTCCTTCTTGACATGTTGTGCCAAAGCATTTTCATTGAATGACTATAATAATATATAATAATAATATATACTCATTGAATGACAATATATATATATATATATATGATAAAAACAAGGATCTTGGGTGAAACCGCGTCGAAAAAAAGATGAACCAGGGCAGAACCTGGGCGTCCACCGACGTTTTGTCTGTACTACGTCAGACATTTTCAAGGTTGACTGTGACTCTACGGAGGTTGGAGTCACAGTGGTTGGCCTTATAAAGCCTCGGCTGAAGGTGCGGGGCGGCAAGGTTATATAGAAAATAGGTGCGGGGCGGCGAGGTCATATCGTGAAAATCGATATGACATTGCCTCCCCGCACCTTTTCACGATATGCCAGAACTCAAGCAGACTAGCCTACTTCATCTAATCAATAACATGACATGTTTTTCTAAACTCTTTCCACATGTTATAATATTCCTGTTAGTTAACTTCTTTGCATTGCCTTGTTTATTATGTTTGTTTTATGTTATGATTGTGTTTTTGTTTTAGTTTCCCTCTTGAAGTGTTTTTGTATTTTGGTTTTTTACTTGAGTTGCTTTACTGTCTTTGACAAAGATTGGTGAAATCCAGTCGAAACGTCAGATTAAATAAACAATATACGTGGTAAACCGAAAGAATTAAATTTAAATTATTTAAAGATGGTAACACAAACAAATAACCACGAAAACCTCAGAAATTCTATATATATATATATATATATATAATGAACTAGGTTTTTCGGTTATAAAACCACGTTTATTCACATTAGGCCAAAAGTTTCGATGAAATTTCACTCATCTTCTTCAGGGCCAATACAAATTAATATATAAAAAACGAAAACTACATTACATTGATAAATTCAGAACAAAACTGGGAAAACAAAATACAACAAAATATAAACAATAGAAATCACTGCACATATGGCAAATTAAAACAACTCAAAGAATCACTGCAAAGCTTGACGTTGCAAAGAACCCCCCAGTTAGTTCCTGCAGATGATATGTTTGCAAGTAAATACATCGACAGTCAGAGTGCAAGATCCATGACGAAAAGCAATATGAATGACATGTAGTGACTTTCTTCTTTCTTTGCAACGTCAAGCTTTGCAGTGATTCTTTGAGTTTTTTTTAATTTGCCATATGTGCAGTGATTTCTATTGTTTATATTTTGTTGTATTTTGTTTTCCCAGTTTTGTTCTGAATTTATCAATGTAATGTAGTTTTCGTTTTTATATATTAATTTGTATTGGCCCTGAAGAAGATGATGAAATTTCATCGAAACGTTGGCCTAATGTGAATAAACGTGGCATTATAACCGAAAAACCTAGTTCATTAATTCATATCGGCCACGAAAATATCCAAAAACATATATATATATATATATATATATTGTCAGAACCTTGATTTCGTTTCGAAGTACATCTGAGCGTGGGTGATTTTCTGTGATTTCAGATGATTGTTTTAAAAGCGATGTCATGGCAGGAGAAGGACTACGACGACTTGAGAAACTAGGGCGCTTCAACCGGTTAGGTCATATTTCGCCGCCTATGAATGAAAGTAAATGAGAAGAGTTAATGCAGGTATGTTTGATTATTTGATTGTTTTCTTAGTTTATTAATAACAAAATAAATTGATGATGATGAAAGTAATAGCAAAATGAAAATTATGTATGGGAATGAAAATAAACTATATTTTGGATTGGATATTGAACCTCAGTCCTAGGAAAACGCCAAAGACGTTGTTATGCGAGTGAGCGAGTCATGTGTCGAGTGCCCTGTAACATTTGCATTTAAGTTATTGATTATTAAATTGTAATAGTAGAGTTTTGAATTTAGTTGGTATAAGGGCGCATCAACTGTAAGTCCATAACGAGCCACTCTAGACTATGATAGGCTAGGGAGGAAAGACCCATGCTGGATCCAGCCTTACGTAGATGGAAGAATGGGAATGTTCCCAGTTACTCGACACATGGCTCGCTCACTTGCCTAACATCAACTTTAGCGTTTTCTTAGAACTAAGTTGCAAATGAAGTTTTTAAAAGTTGTATATTTACCTAATATACGCTTTTATGAAAGTCCACTCTGTTTTATAAGTACAGCAAGTACAAGTACTGAGATGCGATTTGTTGCTTATAGTACACTGACCTTCAAATTTGAAACGCACTTAATTAATTCATCGACACGTGCGCTATACTTAACAAAATACCACAGCAATAATACCTCCCTCCTTAATTAAACAGAAATAATAAAATTACCAAGTGAGGACCCGGCACCTCCACCAAATGCAATTCATAATCTGCTTTTTTTTAATAATTTTTAGAGTTCTCATAATGACCCTAATTCTATGACCAAGCAATTTTTTTTATATTTTCGAGTTAAAAAATTTTACTTTTTTAATACCAAAATAGTTGGATTGGCGCTTGTCAACAGGCGAAATTATCTTACTTCTTTTCAATGCGAAACTCAGGGAGAAGGAATGAAAAGCTTGGCTCAAATTCAATATTTCACAGCATTGACATCCGAAGACTTTTGAGGGAGAGCTTGGCTGCCAATTTATTTTAATCACAATTTTTGTATTTGTGGGGGTTGTAAGTTAATAAAATAAGTTTTGTGTGTTTGTTGATTATATTGTTTTTCAAGTTTATAAAGACGTTGAAGTATTTGTGTAACATCATTCTAAACAGAGCTAGAATGATAATACAACTGATGTGTTTAGTTCCTACCTTCTAGGGTAGAGTGAAGATATGGGTCACTATCGTGCATGATCCCCGTACTGCTGACCAAGACCTTAAATGAGAGAATAACACGCTGTATACTGCCGAAATCAACCAACCAAATATCAACCTGTTAAGGAAATTTACAATTAATCTGTCAATTAAGTAAAAAACGGACTTGTTGATCAGCGATAGAGATTCTATGAATCTATTGATTAAACTTGGTATAAGTCATTAAAAGTCTTTAAGTTCAGTTATTTGGTATAAGGGTGCGTCAACCGTTAAGTTATAATGCGCCACTCAAACCTAGGGGAGGGGGGAAGGAGAGGGCCAATGCTGGTCAGAAACAGCAATGGGTAAGGGGGGGAAGAGGGGTTTCTCACGTCGAGGTCGTCATCGTCTTTGTCATCGTTCGTTGTGTCATTGTCATCGTCGCCGGGGGGTCGTCAAGGGAAGGGGGCAAGGTCCCCGACGACGATTACCAGAGCTCGCCTATAGTTTGGGGAGTAAGATACTCCGCTTTTACTAGCTGATGTTTGCGAGGTGGACTTTTTCTCTTGAATCGCCTTTTACGATTAGCAGAGCCATGCTCTGGGCCTATTCTACCCCGGGCCCAGACGGGGGGGTTCTCACGTTGCGGCCGTCATCGTCTTTGTTTTTGGTTTATTTGGATTAAGGACGCGTCAACCGTTAGGTCATAATGCACCAATCTTACCTAGGGGGGGGGGGGGGGCATGCTGGTGAGAACCAGCTACGGGTAAAGAGAGGAAAGGGGGTTCTCACGTCGCGGTCGTCATCGTCTTTGTCATCGTTCGTGGTATCATTGTCGTCATCGTCGTTGAGAAGTCGTCAAGAGAAGGGGACAAGGTCCCCGACGACGATTGCCAGAGTTCGCCTCTAGTTTCTGGGATTAATATACTCCGATTTTACTAGCTGATGTTTGCGAGGAAGACTTTTTCTCTTACATCGTCTTTTACGATTAGCAGAGCCATGCTCTGGGCCAATTCTACCCCGGGCCCAGACGGGGGCAAGGTGCCTGGTGCGCTGAAATGCACCAAGTCTATATATTGTCACGTTGAGAGGTTGATTAGCCCTTTGGTATGGATGTTATTTACCAAAGTAACTATTGTTTTGGGGAACGTAGCTGTTATTTGTTACACAGGCTAATCTTCCCAACGGTGACCGAGATCGATAGGTATAAACGGGGTGATGACTTCTAGGACATGTATTAGGAGGTTTAACATTAACAAGACATGGTTTCAACAAAAGAAGGAGCACATGTATTTAACAATTTGAAAACCTAATCTTGCCTATCAGCTGGGTGCATGCATCCTACCAGACTGAACGTGAGTTCGTGTCCCCTGACTTTACTGGCATTACTGTAATGAATCATTTAGCTTACACTATTCCATTTGGACCCTGGTATGTCAGTGACGATGTCTCGAACCCGGACCCCTGGATGTCTCGCCCCAGGTCTTCTCTCTTCGCCACTTGGGTCGGCTGCCGCCTCTCGTCTCGCCCGGACTCCTGGCACTCCTGACTCGCTCTCTTGTTGTTCTTCCTTCAGTTCTTTATGTCCAACTCCATTTATTACCCAACGTTATTAATGCCCTTGTCGGAAACACATTTAACTCTTCCCCGGAGACAACTTGTGTGTTAGCTGGTCAGAATGTCACTCCCCGATCCGATCGCACATCGCCCACCAAGAAGCTTCCCCTAGACTCTTCTCGACTTTCCCCCTCCAGGGCTCCAGTCTGTACGTCTCTAGGGCCTAAGTCCCTTCCCCTCAACATCGTAACCACTACTCGACAATCCTAAGTTATTGAAAGGTCTGCATTCTTTTCTATTAAACAATAACTTTCATGTTCCCAATAGAATTATGTAATCGCCACTCTGCACATTCCGACCATGTTATAATAACTTAACTTGTTTAATGAAGTGTCTCAATCATCATTATTGTCAACAAACGATTCCAAATCACTTGGCATAAGAAACAGACCATGTAGTACCAGTAACAAGGGTAGGAACTACCCCAAACATGACATCTCGCACCCCCCTAGAAGATTCGACCCGAATCTTGTACAAGATCTCCTCATATACATCACAAATACAGGAAGATTGACTGCCCTTCAGGACTAAGAGTTTTCTCCATATATCAGTACTGATCTAGATAATCAACCTGTTTCTTCAGATGTCCCCTCATTAACCCTCTTGATGTGTCTTCATTTTCCTTGCAAATTTTGATATCTTCTCCATACTCGAAGTCTTCCTCCCATCCCTCGTTCCTCTTCTTCCCGCAATCACGTCGAAACATCATCATACCATACAAAGTCCAAACAGCTCAAATCATAATTTAAAGAAAACGAAAAAAAACGACCCTCACGCTCAATCTAGACAAAATGCAACCACTCACCTTCCAGGTAATACATTCCAGGAACCTAATATAAAAGTTTTGACTCAATGACAGTAATTCATCCTATAAACAACGCTAATTCCTGCGAATTAGACACTAAATAAATTGATCTGTAAATCCCTACATTTAATCTAACCCAAGCATCTTAATATAAATTAACATAAAACAAACAGAAAAATATCATTGCTTGTGCATAAATAAAAATAAAAAATTACATATTTAAGAATTACTGTCTCAAAATTCCCTGAATAAATTAATTCGGAACCCCTGGTAAAGTTCCTTTAACCTAAACCCTTAAACATTGATGTGCTTCCTCCGACAATTGACGTAGCTTGTCCGACAGATTTCTGGAAGCCCGCCGACGTACTGCAGGTAGGTACTGCATTCCTAAAGACTCGCACGTCCCATCTCCCTGGACTCGCACAAGATTTAAGACAGTTCCACTAAAACATAATAAAAATTCGGCCAGCCACATATTTTTACACAATCACCACGCGCTTAAATAGTAAACAAACTACATGCAAAACTGCTGACGAATGTATACACACTTGACCGACATTGAAAATGCAATCACAGCAACCTCGAATTCCACTGTTTATGTAAAACTGACTGCTTAGTGCAACAGTTACACATTCAACAATTTGCGAAATAATAAATAAATATAAGCGAGACAATTTTTAACAGAACTGAATTGAAGTATGTAAACAAATAATAATATTGAAAGCTCTATCCAGAAAATATCCAACAAATATTAATCATAAAGTGAAAATTAAATTACATTTACAATGACAATTATTCAAAACACATCGATTTACATCCTTAATTCCTAAACAGAAAATATTAAATTTATAAATTAATTTAGTGCACATGATTTCATCATTTGTAAACAGGCCGAACCCACGTCTTATAGCCTATAGGCATTGTATTACATTACACCACAGCTGTGTTTTAATTTAGCCAACATCCGTAGCAAACCCCACAGTAATCCCCGACACAGATTTCCTGACTGAAAACAGTACACCTGTGTTAACAAGACAAGTAGCAACTCCAAATGACAAACTGACAAACTACAGTACAAAGTGTCATAACAGAACAACTCCACTGCTAACAATGAATACGACAAAGACAGAGAAATTACCTTCAAATATCTGACCAAACCGATGCATACAACTTCGATATATCCAAAGAATAACCAAACATAGAGATGTCATACATTCATTTAATCCTAAATTAAAATTATGTATACTTGTGACAGTACAAAATAAACCTAATTTTCAATGAGTACTCTTGTTAGCTGAAGGCTGAACTAATATTAAAGTGAAATAATCTATACCGTAATCTAACCATCGGGACACCCCTATCATTTCAACACCACAGAAACCACACCCACAAGACACCCACCAGGTAGTACTCCCTAGTGTGTACCCTACTTTGACCCTGTCTCCGCGCGCCGACTGTTAACAACGGAAATGCAAAGCGCCGACGTCACCTATATGCAGTACAATGCTCTGTAGCCGCTGCACAAAACCGCGCACGTTCTTATACATCAACGAGACCTGCCTCTACGTGCGAAAAACACACGCAAAGCATCGAACCCACGACTTGATACAACCACAAGAGAGTAATAAAACCACTCTTGCAATACTTCCTTATTATTTGTTAGCAAACACATCTTCTTCATTGCACCATGCAAGAATCAATAAATAGACTACCCAATCGATAAATCAATAATCAACAATACTATCACACAGCTTCCAAGCTATGAATGACAAATGAGACCGCGGGACTACCATATAAACACCACCGAAACTCGGCAAATACTATCGCAGTCCCTACCCTCCATATGTTAATACCCAGCATAAACAAACAAATTATATAATATAAACAATACTCGAGCGAGCAACAACAGAATGAAGCACAGTCCGACGGCCAAAATAGACTTAAGTCTCTCAACTTACATCATATTATTTATACCGAGTATAAATAAGTCAAAACCAATTACTATTTTGATAAACAATTATCAAAAGAGAACAACATAATACTATATAGCCACTTGACTAAATGACCATCTATAATTACAAACCACCTATAATTGTGATAAATCTACTATCTCAATATCAGGCCAAACAAATTATAAACATCATCTTACAAATATACAACAATGCACGCTAATCGTCCGCGCTAAACCTTACTGCACCGTGAGACCGGATACAGACAACCAAGTATAATCATTGCTGACCATGCATTTCTCAGAGAAACGTATCAACGCACAAGAACACACTCAAGCTGACCACCTAGGCGCTTGTACACAAATATGTTCTGAAAACATAACTAATATTTTAAACTACATAATAATAATATCGCTCTAATAATATAGAACGCCCTAGATGTAGAATCACTAACCTATACTGTACAATACAATACTAAAATGTACAATTATCCATTTACTATTTACATGCGATGGGCGCTCCAACCGTGACCCATCGTCATTATAATTACACATTAAACAACACTCATATTATTTACAATTACTACAACTCTTGAAAGACATCAAAACAAATTATAAACTATGTGTAGCATTATTTATACTATCACACTACAAATAATGAAATCTTTACAAAGTTATTATTACTTATACAAAGTAAACTTAAAAAAACTAACTTTTTAATTATACTTATAACCATTGAGTATATATTGTATATACACCTATGATAAAAAAAAACGACGGAAACTTGAGCAAACGACAGAGAATGGATCATACATCGAAAACCAACGAGCCAGTGGTCCTTCCACGTTCCTGAGATTGACATCCCCATACTTTGGCTGGAAATCAATTTTGCAACATACGATCGATTCCTGTCTGTGCTCTCATAACATTTACTATTGCACAATGTCGAGTTGCGCCGACGTCTTGAGTAAACATCGAAAATGTGTATCCCAGACAGCTGATGTTGTGTAATGTGTATGCCTCGCACTCCCGAGTCTGCGCGAAACCAGGACACGCATGAGAAAGATTCATGATGTGCCTGCGAGTGTTCCCTAGACGTGGCTACTTGGGTGTCGCCCATGGTTCGGGTGTCGCCGAGACGATAGGCACGTCGGCCGTCAGAACCGAGCGCCCACCGGCCGCGCTTGTTACACAAGCCACAGCCGGACACCCTACCTACATACATAACTATTTATGCATCCTCACTAAATACGTAGAAAAATCGACACCTCCAGCTGTTCTACCACTAGCAATAGCATAGCAAAAGGCAGAGTCACACAACTGCAAAACCAATTTCAAAATCGACCAACAAATAAACATCATAACTATTAACAAATTTAGACGACAAAAGATCTGATTTTATAAGAAACTATAAATGACATAGATAACATTGCTCTCCTAGGTATGAGACGCATAGTAACAAATAGTAACAATCTCGACTAGTGGAAACAATTATTCATCGCTCTCGGACGAACGCAAGCTAAGACACGGACCTTAAAAACTGATACACACTAGTCAGCATTTAACGGCGACAGCAGTCTGCCACGAACAAACAGTGCAACCTTGCCACATCTGCTATAAAACGATTTATGTTTTACAAACATAACCAATTATGTTTGCTATCACATACAGATCATAACACTATGAAACTGAGTTTCAAGCACATAACGACTCAATAACTCATAAAACATAACTATATTATGTTTAATGCGAACCCACTTTTTGAATACCCACTCTAACACACGTCAGAAAATCCATCAAAACCATTTAATACCTTGTATATAAATGCTCTATCATATAACACCTAGGCGCCAAATCACCATGTCACGTTGAGAGGTTGATTAGCCCTTTGGTATGATGTTATTTACCAAAGTAACTATTGTTTTGGGGAACGTAGCTGTTATTTGTTACACAGGCTAATCTTCCAACGGTGACCGAGATCGATAGGTATAAACGGGGTGATGACTTCTAGGACATGTATTAGGAGGTTTAACATGAACAAGAACATGGTTTCAACAAAAGAAGGAGCACATGTATTTAACAATTTGATAACCTAATCTTGCCTATCACCTGAGTGCATGCATCCTACCAGACTGAACGTGAGTTCGTGTCCCCTGACTTTACTGGCATTACTGTAATGAAATCATTTAGCTTACACTATTCCTTTGGACCCTGGTATGTCAGTGACGATGTCTCGAACCCGGAACCCTGGATGACTCGCCCCAGGTCTTCTCTCTTCGCCACTTGGGTCGGCTACCGCCTCTCGGTCTCGCCCGGACTCCTGGCACTCCTGACTCGCTCTCTTGTTGTTCTTCCTTCAGTTCTTTAAGTCCAACTCCATTTATTACCCAACGTTGTTAATGCCCTTGTCGGAAACACATTTAACTCTTCCCCGGAGACAACTTGTGTGTTTGCTGGTCAGAATGTAACTCCCCGATCAGATCGCACATCGCACACCAAGAAGCTTCCCCTAGACTCTTCTCGACTTTCCCCCTCCAGGGCTCCAGTCTGTACGTCTCTAGGGCCTAAGTCCCTTCCCCTCAACCTCGTCACCACTACTCGGCAATCTTATGTTATTGAAAGGTCTGCATTCTTTTCTATTAAAACAATAACTTTCATGTTCCCAATAGAATTATGTAATCGCCACTCTGCACATTCCGACCATGTTATAATAACTTAACTTGTTTAATGAAGTGTCTCAATCATCATTATTGTCAACAAACGATTCCAAATCACTTGGCATAAGAAACAGACCATGTAGTACCAGTAACAAGGGTAGGAACTACCCCAAACATGACAATATCTACGACGACGTGAGAAACTAGGGCGCTTCAACCGGTAAGGTCATATTGCACCGCCTGTGATACTGAAAGTTGATGAGATGAGTTAATGGTGTGTTTGATGATTATATTATTTCTTAGTGTTCATATTAGAAAATCAGATGATGGTGATAGTAATAGCAAAACATAAGTTCTTTATGTGAATGGAAATAAATAAACAAAATAAATTTGTATTAAAACAATTATTTTTTGTTTAATACATAACATTGCAAGAGAAATTTAGAAAGTTTGTCGCCGTTATCATATGATACAAGTTCTTGATATGATTGGAAGGGATCAGATTGCGTGCACAAGGCATCTTTTTTGGTATATGCTGTCTAGCTTATGATATAGGGTTAATTGTCCATAACATGACAGGGGAGGTAAAGTGAAAGTATTTTTTTTTTGGTTTATTTGGATTAAGGACGCGTCAACCGTTAGGTCATAATGCACCACTCTTAACTAATGGGGGGGGGGGGGATCTGGGGCCCTTCTGGTCAGGACCAGCCACGGGTAGGGGGGGGGAGGGGGGGGTTCTCACGTCGCGGTCGTCATTGTCTTCGTCATCGTTCGTTGTCATTGTCGTCATCGTCGTCGAGGGGTCGTCAGGGGAAGGGGCAAGGTCCCCGACGACAATTGCCAGAGCTTGCCTCTATTTTCTGGGAGTAAAATACTATCTATCATACTAGCTGATGTTTTCAAGGTAGAATTTTTCACTTGAATCGCCTTTTACGATAAAAAAATTAAAATAATCTAATTTCATATTGATTACAAAACTTAAATTATTAATTTAGCGATGTTTCACTTTACCGTACGAGACGTTTGATCTTACACGCTAATTAAAAATACCTTGCCAACAGCCGCAAAAGGCATTGTTTTACAACATTGTTTGCATGCCGAAGATTTAGAAAAATGATACAAGAAGACGTGAGAATTAAACTAGGGCTCTTGAACCGGGTAGGTCATATCGAGCCGCTTGTGATTTTGTAAGTTTTAAAGTGAGTTTGTTGTGTGATTGATAATTATATTGTTCTCTAAGTTTATGATATTGCTTTCAAAATAGACATGATTTATTTATATTAAAAATTAGTTAAACAAAATATGTTGTTTGTAGAAGTATTTTACCTCAGCTCTGTTTAATAACATTAAGGTCGGGTTTTCCCTTTGGTTAGTTTCAAGCAAATCCGCTAGTTGGGCGCTACTGGTCAAAACTACGCGGGCGTTTGAATGTGGTTTGGTTGAAAGTGCCCCGTAAAGGTAGGCAACTTCTCAGACGTCTGTGAATGGAAGGCTGCATCTCTTTAGGGGTTGCGGGGTTGGGGGGCGAGGGGCGAGCGGTTTAGAGCAAAAAAAGGGTCTTCTTCTCTAGGTATTGAAGTATTGACATAAAAGAATAACAGATTCTGGAAGAAGGGTCCAGCCATTATAAATATCTCTTTGTGTGCAAAACTTTACAACAGACCAATTTAGTTTACAACCGTTATCATCCACACTGCTACCTTCATCAAATCTGTCAATCTAACAATCGCGACGAATTTAAATAATTACTGAAAAGTTTACTTTTGTAAAGGAACAAAAAATTGATTCCTACAACATTTATATAAGTAAAGTTGTATTGTGATATAAACGTTTCAATATTATACACCAGAACTTGTTAACCGGAAAATATTAAAACAAAGCCACCCAACTGAACAATACACGGTTAAAATTATTCACACAAACTCACCCGTTGCGTTATATTTCTGCCACATTCGTGGCCTTCCTCAGACGCGAGGTAACTTGTAATGAGAGTGAGACACAATCTTGTGTCTCATTTGGGGATAATACACATATTTGTAATTTACATTGTTTTTTTCTGAAAACACTGAACAGAGATTTCATTTGATTACGTATTGATAAGTGTGTTTAGTCACATATGTATCAAGATCCTTTTAATAATACAATGCACAATGAGTACTAATCATCCGAATTCTATACTTTGTACACGAAGACAAAGTGGAAATGGAATTTATAATCATCATTGAACAATTGCGATTGAATCTTCTTCCTTTTGTTGATGATGAAATGACACAACCGATTGATTCGGGAGATGGAAATGAGACAAGTAGCAACACCATTGGAAGACAGTGCACGAGGTGACGACTGACGAGGAATGTAAACAGGGTTTCTGTCCGACCATTGATTTACATCCGTCTCCGAGTGTAGACTTACAGATGGATTCCCTAAATTTACCTTCAATTAAACGGGAAAACACAAGTCACGTCACGACAAGTCCACACTAAAAGCATTACGGTATAGGCTACAGCAACAGGATGTGTTTTGTGGTTGATTCTCGATGTGTATGATTATATTTGGAAGGATGTTTTTACACACAATATAATGATAGAAATTTTCATATCATAATCACCATAATACATTTTGTCGATTGATTAGAACTTTGCCTGTCAGATTGTACCAGTTATTACAAATCCTCTCAACAAGAGCCCGAATGTGAGTTTGATGAGCTAATATTGCACTCAAAAATATTATTTTATTGTTTGAATAATTTTTCTAACGTGTTGGAGTCAAATACTTCTCTCAAGTGAATGAGTTGTATCCCTTGAAAAGGGTTTCATATACAAAATATAACCTTCTTTGTATGCGATGGTTTTCAACTCGGTCATAGCATAATATGGCGCGTTATTGTCAACATTGAACGTGAATATTACCTCCAATAAAAAATGTAATTAATTATTTAAAAAAATCGTATTTAGAATCTACCCCCTCGGTCACAGAACTTATTACGTGATGTAATTTGATTTTACTTTACGCCTCACGATACGTATAAAATAAAATAAACATACAATCTCTAACATAATCGTTCCAGAGCCCAAGCTGTCGCTTTCATTCACTATTTGGCGCAGATAAACAAACTCTCCAGAAAGTGGATAATGCAATCAGGTGTCATAAATAATTCTAGTGTAAGAATGAAAATACAAAAATTGACAACAATTATAATTTATATTCAATCTTACCATCAGGGTATACCTTTCTAGAGACAACCCGATCCGATTCGATGTGATACGACTACTTTTAATTGCATATATTAAAAAATAAGCAATGTCACATTTATGCTCTTATGCCAATAAACCTCGTTGAGGATTCGATCAAAAATAATGAACACACAAAAATTTAAGACACTATCATGTCATTATACCCTGTTCAATACTCGCGATCAAAAATAATATACATAAGAATTACCAAATCAATGACACCTTATGATGTCGGGCAGGTAGCAACTTGTGAGTAGAAGCCCCCCCCCCCCCCCGCCCCCCAAAGCCGGCCAAATACCCATTTTGATTCTGAAGGAAAGGTCTGCCCATTATAAATATATCTTTTGTGTGCAACAGCCAATTTCGTATACAACCATTTAGGTGGTCTGTCACAGCACGGGCCTTCCCCAGTTATGTCGATTTTCAAAACCTCACAATGTCAACAATTTAAATAATAATTATATTTGAATAGTTATAATCCAAATCTTTTTTGTAATGAACACACATTTTTTTTCTACAGCACGAATATTATTAAACGAGGGAGCGGAGCGACTGAGTGTCTCCATTCAACTCAGACGGTTTCTCATTCTGTGATTCTGTCTGTCTATCTGTCTGTCTGTCTGTCTGTACGTCGAAAATCAGCCGAACCGCTGAACAGATTAAGCTGAAATTTAAAACAGACATCCGGAAACGAGTATACTGAGAACTGTTAACAAAATCAGCTTGTTTCCATTGCGATTTAAGCCTACAATAAATAAAAATGTGATTTTTTAATTATCGATAGCATTTGTTTAGTAGCAGCTAGCGGAACGAAATTGGGGTGGCTTACATGGCACAGTGGTAAGCAATCAAGCCTACCGCACAGAGGGTTGGGGTTCGATTCCCGTTAGTTCGAACTTTTTTTTATATTTTTACATCCACATTTATTTTTGAGGGGTGTTAAATGGGAAATAAAAATTAGGTGATTTTGTTTCATCTTGGAAATTTGTTTAAAGTTTTTACGCTAATACGTTTGAACACGATTCGCATTTTAAATGTTCAATTAAAATAACTAGGGAAACGCCAAATTCGTTGTTAAACGAGTGAGTGAGCCATGTGTTGAGTACTCGTATCAATCCCATGCTGGGGTCGATCCAGCCTTAGGTATAGGGGAGGAAAGGGGATGTTCCCGGTACTCAACACTTGGCTCACTCACTCGTTTGACACGACTTTGGCGTTTCCCTAGTATAAATAATTGTGAATAAATGAAGGGCAAATTCAATTTGTGTGTGTGTGTGTGTGTTTACATATTTGCTACAGAAAATGAAGAGTTATTTTCTTATTTACACCTGTCCACGTTATGTACCCAAAAAATCGAACTACAATTCGAAACTATATACAGTAGGCCTATTGTCGTGGTACTGGTACAGCAGTTTTAATTATTTTCACAAACTATTTTATAGAACCGAAATTCAGAACCTTAGGACTCGACAAAGCAATGATCCCTTATCCGTTGAGCCAGTTCTAGGAACTAAGGTGGATTTTGTTTCATGTTGCAATGTACGAAAGGGACCATGATGACTTGAGTAGACCTCCCCTTCTAAACACATTCGAAGCAGGCCATAAATACAAGGATTCAGTGAATGTAATTTTGGGGTTTGTTTTTAGCATGCTTACTTTTTTATGTTTTGGCAATTTGCACCATGCCAGTGCCATGCTAATGGCCACCGGCCATAGCACATGCGTTTGCACGCTCTTATAGATTATAATAACACACACGAGCTATAAATGCATAAATAAATAATACATAATTATACAAAACCAGTGCAATATTTCAATAATTTATCCATTGCTATCAATGACACTAACGAATCTTATTAGTCCTTTGCATAATGGGAATGTGGGTATAAAATTTGGGGCAAAGGTTGACCTATATCACTAGAAAGGTCTTGAAGAGACGATTCCGAATATCCATGATAGACCAGCAGCAGCGGTAGCTTTCTACCCAAAATTCAAGGTCAAAGGTCAAATTATTACTATTTTGATAAATTAATTTCTCATTGTTGCGATTTTTTCTTTTTTCTTTTAATAAATTTAAGAATCGATTTAGTTGTAAATAATCATGAAATATAGTAAAATTTTATATTTGACCTTTTATGACCCAAAATTAGGTCACAATTGCCAATTTTGTACAATATTGCATTTTTTTCTACATTTTGATGACGATTCATGTTAACATCCATTTTTATCACATGCAATAGCATCACACACATGTATTTGGGTGTAAGATCTGATTTAAAGCATGGCCAAGGTCATTGGTCAGTCATGGAAAGGTCAAATATGCTTGAAAATGTCGAAAATATCGAGTGGGTACTTTAAAGAAGGGAATTTTCAGTTAGATTGCTACGACAATGTGATATTGTTCAAATAGTATATATCAACGTTACCTTCAAACTAGATAGTTTGAAACTTGACATTTGAACTTTTATGACGCAAAAATTTATCAAAAAAGTTGTTAATAAAAAAAAACATTTTTTCATACGTTTTGATTTACTACCGGTACTTCACATTCATTTTTATGAAATACATAAGTATCTCACATATGTCTTTTAGTGTGTTGCTCTGATTATAAATAAGCATTGCCAAGATTATTTGGTCAGTCGTGAAAATGTCAAATATGCTTGAAAAAGATCGAAAATATTGAGTGGTCACGAGTCATGATTCGATGTTATCACAACGGAGATCTCTGTCCTTTTCGGGTGATTTTATAGCATTTATATTACACCGGTATAGATATTATTTTGATGGATTTGCTGATCAAACCGAAATATAATTCGATAGTTGTAATGAACAGCGAACAGAGTAGAAGAAATCACATGATTCACTAACATTAACTAATTAACTCTGCTGGCATCAGCGTTGCGAGAAGCAGAGGGTTGCGCCCGCATCGACATTGTCTTTGATTTATAGAGAGTCTTCAATAAAAAAACTTTGAACGACTTAACACCCAAATTCTCGAAGTTCAAGATGTAACCGCTGGGCACTGCATTCGTGTCTGGAGAGGATTTCTCCAAAACTCTCATAATAAAACTAAGCTAATCAATTTTGTTTTTGAACATTGGAAATACGAGGAGAAGAGACAGAAACTTTGGTGCCAAGAGTCTTCTAGGTTACTTGTGAAGAGTTTTGCGTGAAGATAGCCTCCGTCAGCTGCAGCCTTATCCTGAACTGAATTCCTCACAAGAAGAAGCTGACACTCGAATGCTGCTACATGCTAAGCATGCTCACTACAAGGCTACAAGTCAGCAAGCATTACATCTTCTGACACGGACGTGCTAGTTTTATGTCTCTGGGCTTCGTTTCGCCATGTCTCAAAGAGACGGACAAAGAACAGAACACATTATACTGATGTTTCCAAGATTGCGAGCTCTGCCGGGACTCCATGCTTTAACAGCTTAAAACGCTTCGCAAGAACATTGACTTTAGTGAAGATTTAAGTCAACAAGGCTATGATTGGACACTTAGACGTGAACTCCTAAACAAAATCGAAGCATTTGTCTGCAAACTTTACGCGTTAACGACTACATAAACTAGCGTGAATCAGCTCCGCTACGAACTGTTCAGAAGTAAGTGTGGTGAAGTTGACTCTGAGCGTTTACCACCATTGCCAAGACTGTTTGTCACGCACACGTTTCGAGAACAAATTATCAAGCTGCAGTTTGGTACAGATGTTTTGAACCACGTCCATCTGTTCCCGATCAAACGTCCCATGAAGGAGGAGGAATGAGAATGGTGATCTTACAGTGGAGTGGATGGTAGGACGTCCAGCACCATTGGCAGTGATGGAACTATTGGCATGCAATTGCCCAAGAGTCTGCGTGCTGCTGAACTGTGAGTGCCTCACAAACAAACTTACTTGCACAAACGCTTGTAAATTAAAAGATTGCACAAATTATCAGTCAAATGAGGAAAGCGGTGAAGATAGTTTCGATGATTCGGATAGTGATGGCTGAATCACCACGGACTCGGAAAGGAATTCGAATTATTAACTTTATGTCTACATTGCTTCACAACTAAATCCAGTAGACTGACGAGGACCTCACGTTGGTTACATTGTTACTACAATGATCACGACCTGATCTTTGTTGGTACCCCGGACATTGATGTATACGCACAAATATTTATTGATGACGCATCGCATTTTCAATCTAATCACGCAGCGCTATCATGAAGTGTTTCAATGCCAATGCATAAAATGTAAGTGAATCATGAGATTTCTTCTACTCTGTTTCGCTGTCATTGCAATATCGATTTACATTTCGATTTGATCAGCAAATCCATCAAAATAATATCGACACCGGTGTAATATAAATGCTATAAGAAAACCAAAAAAGGACAAAGAGATCACCGTTGTGACAGCATCGAATCATGACTCGTGACCCACTCGATGTTTTCGACCTTTTTCAAGCATATTTGACATTTTCACGACTGACCAAATAATCTTGGCAATACTTATTTATAATCAGAGCACACACCAAAAGACATGTGTAAGATACTTATGTATTTCATAAAAGAAAAGTTCAAATGTCAAGTTTCAAACTATCTAGTTTGAAGGTTAACGTTGATATATTACTATTTTGAACAATATCACATTTGTCGTAGCAATCTAACTGAAAATTCCTTTCTTTAGAGTACCCACTCGATATTTTCGACATTTTTAAGCATATTTGACCTTTCCACGACTGACCCAATGACCTTGGCCATGCTTTAAATCAGATCTTACACCAAAATACATGTGTGTGATGCTATTGCATGTGATAAAAATGGATGTTAACATGAATCGTCATCAAAATGTAGAAAAAAATGCAATATTGTACAAAATTGGCAATTGTGACCTAATTTTGGGTCATAAAAGGTCAAATATAAAATTTTACTATATTTCATGATTATTTACAACTAAATCGATTCTTAAATTTATTAAAAGAAAAAAGAAAAAATCGCAACAATGAGAAATTAATTTATCAAAATAGTAATATTTGACCTTTGACCTTGAATTTTGGGTAGAAAGCTACCGCTGCTGCTGGTCTATCATGGATATTCGATCGTCTCTTCAAGACCTTTCTAGTGATAAAGGTCAACCTTTGCCCCAAATTTTATACCACATTCCCATTATGCAAAGGACTATATAGCCCATTACGGAAGGCGATTAAAATAATATACTCATACACATATAACACATAAACAGTATACTCATGATAAAATCAATGACACTCCCGTGTCAGCACAGCACAGCATATCAATAAATACGAAGAATGTTTTTCTGCAATTATTATCTTATGACCGACTTACACATTCGTATTATTTCAGGGCTGAGATGGACACCGAAATCGCCTATAACCGGCTTTATAACATATACTTTTGTTAAAATTGTTTACTACTGGCAAATAATATGATGTGTGAAGGATAATAATAATAATAATTAATTAATATCAAACCCTATTTCCAACTAAGTCGGGTAGGGGGTGGGAGGGTCCCACCACATTCTTGGCTCCACGGAGTTATCGAAGCCGGCTAGCCATGCCTGACGCTTCTCCCACATCAACTTTTTCTTCCTCTGCGTCATAAACTTCACTTTCTTCCTCTCCTCTGTCTTCTTCCTCAGGGACCTCCACCAGTTTGTTCCATGTTTTTCGTTCTTCCCAACTTTTTTCTTGGTTAATCCTTTCCAAGCTGCATTTCTCTTTTTCAAATCCATTGCTATAACTTCTTCCCATCTCAGTCTGGGCCTCCCTCTTTTTCTCTGTTTGTTTTCCTGCATCTTCTTCATACTGTATTTTAGGGATCCTGTCCTTCTGCATCCTCTTCATATGTCCAAACCACCTCAGCCTTTCTTTCCCTAGCTTAAAGTTTAAACTCTCTACTCCTAGCTCTTTCCTTATCTTCGTGCTCCTCATCTTATCAATCTTCGTAACTCCATTACACTCCTTAAAAATTTCATTTCTGCAGCTTGAATTTGTCTTTCTTCTTTACCCCCAACTGGCCATGTCACTGCACCATATGTGAGTACCGGTACAAATATGCTTTGTATATTAAAAGTTTGAAATCTCCTTGGCACTTCTTTTTTCCAAAGCAGTTTCCTCACTAACTGGAAGAAACTCTCAGCGATACCAGTACGCCTTGCAATCTCCGCGTCTATTTTTCCATCGTCGGAGATTATGCTGCCCAGGTATTTAAACATATGTGTCTCTACTAGTTCTTCCCCTCGAAGTACAATCTTTTTCCTATTCCCAGATTTCTTACTTTTCCCCATAACCATCACTTCACTCTTGTCAATAATAATAATAATAATATATTTTCGCATCGGAAACGCCGGACTCGGCTTCGGCTATGATGCTACTGCTAGGGAGTCGGACAACACCGTACTGTTATTTTTGTCAGGGATTCTGTCGACAATTTTTAGAACCCAACAATCTCTGCCTCACACAGCCCTCAGCCCCCAGACCCTAAACTCATCATAAACGTATTTCTGAATTCTGAGAATCGCCTTCAAAGGGTATTTTCTATATTACTTTTATTATCTAGGGTATACTATGCATCCATTTACAACAACCTTGTGCAAAAAAACAATACCATCTCTAAACTAAAAGTAGAGTTGATAAGCGTTTTTCTCGGTTTTTAATAAACTCATTGTCTTATTTACATTTTTCTATGCATTTAAAGTTTTTTTTGCGAAGTGTTTATCCTCATATTTAAGGAAATATCCGATTAAATCATATCAATGGTTATTTGATTTGTTTTGCAATTTCTCTTAGAATTGAGCTACAATTTTGATTGAAAAACATTTTAGGCCTTGTTTTGACTTGATGAATTGAAGAACTATATGTATAATCACTAAATGATAAAAATTACACGATTTAACTATCACTTATACAAGAATGCCCCACCTTTCAAGCCATTCCTTTCAGGTCCTTTCACAGGTCGTAAAATCGCTCTATTGTATTCGTCATGCATCTCTCCCTCCTTTCTTCAAGCCAAAAAAAAGTATTTACTTTTGGAAAGGGTTGTGTTGTTGTCATTTGTAAAACGTTCGCAGACTGTATAAATTAATGTATTGTGCAAAACTCAATCACAGGCCAGTAATGTAACTAATATTATTTCAATCTTATCACTTAATTGATGAGTCGAGTCAAAATTATACTACACACACACTGTCTAGCCTGCATTTTCCGTTTATTTGAGTTTTTGAGAGGCGATTTTAGCTTTAGTTTCATTTCATGGATTCTCATCTGAGTAGGCCTACTGGTTATACACTGTTGAGCAAATGATAATCATTACGAACTTCAAAATGCATCGTGGATTATTTCTAGTTTAAATTTAACCACGAGTGGCATTTTCGAGACAACTGTAAGCGTATGCAGTTGAGGTGACTATCGTCGAGTTGCCGCGCCATCAAATTCACTAAAAAATATGCATTTCAGTATCGAACTACTCACGTGGCACGTCCACATAGTGTAATTAGTAATTATATATAATATGTGACAGGTGCTGAGGTGATATGCTAAATTTGTTTCAAAGTTGCATTTTGTCCTTCCCGCGGACGACTGGTAAACTTACTACCGAGTTCCAAACACTGCCACTCTGAGCGCTCCTTGACAAACGAAATTTTGTTCAATATTTATAAACTAATTTCACTGATAGTTTGGAAACGGTGAAAGATATCTTAGAAATTTAAAAAAACATTAAACTACAACCACTAAATGCAATTTTAACGTACAGTCCATTTAGTATTTTTTTTTTAGGGACAGATATTAAAGGTAATTTAATCAAATGTCGTTAATAATTTTTTTAATGGACTTCAATTGGAAATCGAAAAATATATCGTTACGTTGAAATCACAATTTATACGTTTTATATTTCAACGTTCGAATTTCGTTTCTGAATTGATGTTTGCTCTAAATATCGCTGAAATTGTCAATTGTGCAGATGCTAATTAAAAGTGCATTATAATGATGTTATTACAAATTTTAGTAATTAATGTTAAGTGCGATTGAAGCTAAACATTTTATGCTTACTAAAAAGTCCAAAATCGCCTTCATAGCTTTATTAGTTCCGAAGATATGGCTATTTTACTGCAAACTATGGCAAATAATGTTGCATTCCCCCTTACCCCTCTAGAGGGCCATAGTGCTAGCGATATCCTAACCTTAACCAATGGCTAGAAAGATGGCCAGCAGGAAGTATTGGCTGCAAATATAAAATTGTTCTGTTACCAATCCATGCTCCACTTGGTGCAACTAAGGTTTAATATTATAAGGTATGTGGGTCCGCAGTATCAAATGTGGCTAATGCTTATTTAATGGCGGCATTTACTCGCCATGTCACGGTGTCGTCATCGGCCCTTGCGACATTTTATAGACGTGACAGCGCCGGCCGTCACCCCATCGCAGCCTGCTGACACCGCCAACCGTCAGCGTTATCAGACGAAGCTGACACCGCCAAATGAAAAGAGACGACATAGAAAGTATACGACATGAGAAACTAGGGCGCTTGAAACGGTTAGGTCATATTGCGCCGCCTGTGATATTGAAAGTTGATGAGATGTGTTAATGGTGTTTTTGTTTGATGATTAGATTGTTTTCTAAGTGTATATGAAACAAAATAAAATGATGATAAACAATAAATAAATTAAAGAAATGTGTATGATCAATATGAAGAGGTTGAAATCGATGATTTCTCTAAAATAAATCACCCTGCTATCAGGTCTAGACAGAATAATAAAGTAGAAGTTCTAAAAGTTTGACCAGTTATCAACAGACAGAAACTTGAAGGAAAGCCAAAAATATATATATATATATACATATTTTTTTTGTTTATTTGGACTAAGGACGCGTCAACCGTTAGGTCATAATGCACTACTCTGACCTAGGGGGTGGGGTGGGGGGGGGGGGGGGAGGAGAGGGGCCAATGCTGGGGGGTGAGACTCGACTGGACTCGACTTCCACGTGGTTTTGAATTATCTGATTCCGTCCATAAAGAAACATTTTCGACATTTGGTAGACTCGAGTTCCGTTTCCGATTTTCGGAATCATTCCGTGACTTGCGTCTGTGGCAAGGATTTAACCATTGTTAAGCCAATCGGAAGCTTCGTTATAAAATCCACCGCCATGATTATGTAAAAAGAAACTAGCCAGCCGCATATTTATAAGGCAGTGAGTTTTTTGCACCGTGTGTTGTTTTTATAAAGCAAAGTGTGTTTCGTTTGTGACAGCAAC